>CAIGRP010019739.1:0-19453 GCA_903798385.1 Fraxinus cuspidata
AAATGAATGTATTTTATTTTGAAGATCAGATCATTTGCACCACGAAGATTATGAGCTATGTGAAACATAAAAATCATGCTATAAGTATATGAAATTTTGATGGAAAATTTTGACAGATAACACATGACACGAAATCGTTGGAAGATGGAGAGAGACAGAGAAAAGGGTATTGGAAACTTTGTTCAAAATCTCAATTCCAACCAATACCAACAACTCTTGTCTATGTTATCCAATCATTTGACTGCTTCAGTCAAAACGACTAATGAACCCACAACTTCTTATACCACATGTATTTGCTTCTCAATTTCGTTGTGTCCTTTCTTCTCATCTACTCGGTATTGGATAGTTGATTCATGTGCCACAAGACACATATGTTCATCTGCTGATGCATTTGTTTCTATGAGACCAATTCAAAATTCCAAGGTTACATTACCAAATCATACTCAAATTCCTGTGAACTTCTGTGGTGACATTAGATTGAGTCCGATGCTTGTTCTCAATATGCTCTATATGTTCCCCAATTCAAGTTTAACTTGATATCTGTGAGTGCACTCACTTCTGGATCAAATCTCAAGGTCAACTTTCTTCCTGATTACTTTACTGTCCAGGAACACAGCACCAAGAAGATGATTGGCAAGGGTCATAAGGTTGAGGACCTCTATGTTCTGGATAAATCCAATATAAATTGTGATAAAACCAATCTGAATTGTGTCTCTACAACATATGTAAATACCGTTTCAATTTATATATGACATAGCAGAATTGGTCATCCATCTTTCAGACGTTTAAATGCTTTAAAACACCATTTGAATTGTGATGTATCAAAATTTAATAAAGTTGATCCTTGTTACATTTGTCCCCTTGCAAAACAGAGGCATTTACCTTTTGATTCTCACAACCATTTGTCTAAATTTCCATTTGACTTGGTGCATTGTGATGTTTGGGGACCTTATCATGTTTCTTCTCATGACGGTCACAATTATTTCCTCACTTTGGTGAATGACTACACACATTTTACATGGATTTATATGTTGAGGCAAAAGTATGATGTTAGCACTATCATTCCAAGATTCTTTAACATGATATCTTCTCAGTTTAATAAAAGAATCAAGGTTTTCAGATCTGATAATACACCTGAGCTGAGCTTCACTAAATTCTTCAATAATAGAGGCGAGCTACACCAATTTTCATGTGTTGAGAGACCACAACAAAACTCAGTGGTAGGAAGGAAACATCAACATCTCCTCAATGTTGCTGCGGTCACAAATGACATTTGGCACAACTTGATGTAAACAATGCCTTCCTTAACGGTGATTTATTTGAAGAAGTGTATATGGACCTTCCACTTGGTTATAATATGTACAGGGAGTCTCAAAAACATAACGAAAATTTGGTTTGTAAACTTCACAAATCAATATATGGCATCGAGCAAGCTTCAAGACAATGGTACTCCAAGTTCTCTCAGGCTCTTATTCAGTTTGGATTTATTCAATAAGGCAGATTACTCATTATTTACTAAAGGATTTGATGCTTCGTTTGTTGCTCTATTAATCTATGTGGATGACATAATAATTACAGGTCTAAACAGTCAAGTAATACATTCTTTAAAGGCCTTCCTTCACACACAACTCAAACTCAAGGTTTGGGGCATCTTAAGTATTTCCTTGGTCTTGAAATTGCACATTCAGCCAAAGGCATTGTATTATCTCAGAGACATTATGCTCTTCAACTTCTTGAAGACACGAGATATCTTGCTTGTAAGCCTACATCTGTTCCCATGGACCCTAAAGTCCAGTTAAATGCACATGAAGGTGAAGTTCTTGCTGACATTTCTCAATATAGAAGGATAGTTGGGTGCCTTCTTTATCTTACTTTATCTCGACCAGACATCACTTTTGCTGTCCACAAACTCAGCCAATATTTAGCTCAACCTCGTACACCTCATCTGAAAACTGTACATCACCTCCTGTATTATATTAAATCCAGTCCTGGACAGGGGTTGTTCTTTTCCTCTTCATTTTCTTTTCATTTAAAGGCCTTTTCGGATACTAATTGGGGCACATGTCCAGACACCAGGAAATTTGTGATTGGGTTCTGCATATTCTTAGGGGATTCACTAGTGTCATGGTAAGCAAAGAAACAGACCACCATTTCTCGTTCCTCAGTTGAAGCAGAATACAGAGCATTAGCTTCCACCACCTCTGAAATAGTTTGGTTGCACCAACTGTTGAAAGATTTCTGCGTAGAAGTGTCATCACCAGCCCTGTTGTTTTGTGACAACCAAGCTGCAATTCACCTGGCATCCAATCCCATTTTCCATGAACGAGCCAAACATATCGAGATTGATTGCCATTTCATTCGAGACAAAGTTACTAAAAGGGTTCATTAAACTCCTGCCTATCCGGTCTCGCCATCAACTTGCAGATGTGTTTACCAAAGCTCTTCCTTCTTCTTCATTGTTTCCTCTCTTATCCAAGATGGATGTCAAATATATACACTCTCCATCTTGAGGAGGCGTATTAGATCGTCTTTCTAGCTTAATCTATCTATTAGCTTAATCTGTCAATTTGTTGTAGTAGTTAGTTAGTTAGTTAGTATTGAGCTGCCATGTAACTATATTTTGGTTAGTTTGTTACTTAGTTTGTCTATTTATACTGCTGATATTGTATCACACTTTAACGGATGTATGAAATAAAATTTCAGCTCCTCTCTTCTGCTTTATTCCGTGAAAATTTTGATATAAAGAGAGAATTTGTGTACAACAATAGATTATGTTATAGCACTAATGCAGCAATTAAAAATTCAGAAGTTTGGTTTGAACTTTTGCCAACTGTATAAATTTCCAGCATTTATTCTTCCACTGAGGTAACATCGCCTACTATGACGACGAAATGCAAAGGGGGTCCAAAATCTATTGTCAAAAGTTGCTTCATCGAACCTGCGACTATCGCCTAATCTTCACTGCCTGCTCGTGCCAAACCAACACAGGTAGTGTCCTCACTATATGCTGCAATTCGGATAGAATTTGGACTCTTAAGGAATCAAGAAGCCTTATTATGTCATCTTTCTCTAAAATCTCCTCTAATCAGACAAAGTACTTTATTCAAACAAATTTATAAGTATCCTTTTATACTTAAAAGTATAAGATACTCTTAAAAGTAATTTTTGACTTCTCAAAAATCATGTTCAAAGACTAAAATTTAATATCTTGTAATTTTAAATAAAATGATACTAATAGTAATGGTAGAATTATCAAGAATCTTTTAGTCATGACCACCGGCAATAAGCACCGCTTTGTGGAGCTTAGCATATTACATTATTACTAAGCCCTAATTAAAGTGATAATTCTGAGTGTGTAGAGAGGGAGAAGTACGTATTTAGTTTCGAGTGATTTTTTTATTTATGACATAGTGGGATTTGACGATCTTAACGAAATTTTCTATTCTTGTCCTTTTCATATGTGCATTCTTCTATCATTACAATGGAATTGTTCCTCATCATCACGGGATTTGGACTTTGAGTTAATAATCTAACCACAAAATCTTGTCTTTCAGTCATTTCATATTCCTTATATAAAAATATAATATTAGAAACATTCTCTCACCTTAAAAATCATACTAACCTTTCACGTTTTTAGTTTTGAGTATCACATACTCTACCGATACTTTAAATGCCCTTGTGAAAAAATAAAAGTGAAAATGAAATTTTCTACTTTCTACCATTAGTTGCAAATTATATTTCTCCCTTTAATAATAAATTTAAAGACTACGCATGCATAATTCTTAATATGCATGTTAGTTAAAATTTAAACCTAAACTTTGTTGAATAATTCTGAAATAAATTATTTAATTAATTTTATATATTATGTATCCATAATTTAAATATAAATGAACGCAAACTTATTAATAAAAATTCATACTTGTAAATTTATAAACTAAAAACAAGAGCTAAAAATAAATATGCACTTTTTTACAATTCAAGTAAATTTATCTAGTGTCAGTTCAGTAAAACAATTATACACCTTCAAAATTTATTAATAAGTGATAATCATGTTATATAATAAATGTTATGTTAGTCTGATATTTATCATTAATATATCTCAAAATAATATAAAAATATCCCTTTTGGTCATTTAATATTTGTACTTGTAAATAAATTATATCAAAATACAATATACATATATATATATATTTATATTCTTATAGTTTATCATGAGCACATTAACTACAAATGAGTGACCGACGTAGAAATTTAAGACGTTTCTTCACAATTGTAGTTTAGGTATATCAACCTCATTTTAGATAATATATAACTTGAAAAGTGGTCTATATATGATATCCAAAACTAAAAATGAAGAAGGTCAATATACGGGAGTAAGCTCCTGTCTATTCTTGTTTTCAACAAAATTTATATCAATTTATTGACCGTTGCCACTTCCAAATGGGTCCACGGTTGTCCTTTTTTTTTTTTTTTTTACTTGCTTCTCATAGAATTTTCACACTGAGATCCATACCCACTTTGCAACGGTAAAAAAGTGGATTTTAATCTCACATGGAGGTAGACAGTGGATAAGAGTATAAGCCCCAATTGCGAGGTTGACAAAATATTGTAGCATTGGGACAAATGGCCGAAACAAGACCATTCCGCACTGAATTTGTGGTCGAGAAATTGAGAAGACCAGTCAAAAGCTAGGTATGGTATTACTATAACTGAAAGTGCATGGGCAATGGAGGCCATTATCAACTAATTAATTAGTTAGTGCTCTTAATTTGCATCATTATTGTCAACCCCACTTTAATTTTTTTCTCAAATTAAGTTTTTAATTAACACCAAGATCGTCGGCTAGCTGATAAGAAAAAGACCAACGCTTAGTATATTTTTTCCCATTCCTATTTTAGGCTTCGTCCCATATGGAGACAGAGCCTGGTGGGTCGATTTTATTAGTAAGATATGGTAAGTTAAAGCACTGAGTATGATTTGTGTTGTCGTAAGAAAGATCCCTTCACATTCTTTTTAAGATTCTAACTTCCACAAATAGAGCACCTTATTTTTATATCATATATATATAATGGAGCTCGATTCAACTATATACTTTTTCTCATAGTGCTTGCTTGGAAGAAATTATAAGTTGCTTAAATTATAAATTGATGAAAATGAGATGTGAATTGATGGATGTTGGTCGTAGGTCCTACGAATATGTATATTTAAATTAAAGTTTGACTTTCATCTTTAAATTATAATGAGATTATAATCCAAAACAAACAAAAACTTAAATCACAATTCGAATATGTATGGTCATCGATTTATAAGAAGAATCTTGTCGTGATAAGTGACCTGAGTTTTTTATTTGCTTGCTTTGTAATTAATTACCGTCAGCACTATATATAGGATGTTTATGTTTTGAAATCCTATTTAAAAAAGTTTAACTTTATTAAAATGATTAGTCTATTTTTTGTTAATTGTCGATTTAATATTTAAACAATGTGGAATTGTGCTCTTAACATGTGTGCAAGATGGTTAGTCGCTTTGAAAAAAAAAAGTTGTAATTCGATTTCTCGTTTGAGTTTTTTAGAAGAATAAGTTGCTCATTCGAACTTTTTGGCATTGATATTATTAAACTTAAATGTATAAGTCTTATTTGTTTATTATCATATTTTAATGGAGGTGAAATTTTATCATTTCACGCGTTGAATTGAACAAGATTAAACAGTTTTGTATTATTGGGTGGAATCGACCAAAATGATAAAAAGAGTACATTTCACATGTGCTTAATGTGCGTCTCTCTCTATGTTTATGCATGCTTGTGTGTCGTATGCTCATTATCTCCGAGTGCCTGAAGGGCCCATCGCGCCCTTGCTTGATTTAGATAAAAATCATGGTTTTCAATAATTTTGGTAAAAGTTGATAGAATGTATTGTTAAAATTAATTGTTAACTTTGACTTATATTTTAATCTTTTTCTTTTTTTGCTTTTTTGGTGGAACCAAACAGGGAATGAATGTATTCTCATCTCTATATATTGCAAGAGCTTGAAGCCATTTTAGGTCACGATACACAGTCTCAAAAATGGCAAAGAAAATGCTTCTGTTAGCAGCCATTTTTATTTTTCTGATGAGTTATTCTCCGGGACTTGCCTCCAGTGATAACCGGCTCGATAGAGGAATGAAGAAAATGAGAGAGGAGTTGCCATTGCTGGAGAATAAAGTGGGATTTTTACATGGCATATATAAACATGGAAGTTTTAGACAACACAGAAAAGAGTTAAGGGAGAAATGCAATCCAAAATTGGAAGAAGAACCGGATGATTCAAGGCCAACAGCGCCAGGGAATAGCCCAGGTATAGGACATCATGGATAATTGGATGTCCATTTTGAAGAAAAAAATTCTGAATTTCAAGCTTTTGTTATTGTCAAGAATAAAAGGTCACGTAAATTTGTGGGTTTTCAAGTTGAATTTATTTTGTGTGGACAAAAATTATTAGTGCGACTTGCTGAATAATTTCAAATGAATTTTATGTAAAGCATGTATTATGGGAAATCGATATATTTGGGTCTCAATGAATTCTTTTTTTTTTTAATCAGATGCTACATGTTTCGGAAAAAGTCTTTAGTACAGAAAAATATTAACAAAATTCAAGCCAACGTCGATGTGACGGCTCATGATTTCATTCTGATTTGCCACCTGATTAACAACAATGTTGCGGCTGCTGTAGGCTGAATTATCTCTATTTCTAACTCTGTAACTAGGAGGATAGCCATGAATTTTATAGCATTTGTTAACCGTATGACCTTGAAAGTTGCAGTGGTGCAAAAAGGTCTCTCTTTCTTCTGACCTTTGTCACCTCCATTGTTATAGTTATTCCGATTATTAGCATTACTATAGTTCCTAGAATTAGACATTCCAGTACGTTTAGCAGTATTTAATTTAACAGCAAACGCCATGCCTCCAACCGGATCTGAATTATTACCAACTTGGCTAGAGATTTTCCTCTGATGTTCTTCTTGAGAGATCAAGGCAAATACTTTTTTTATAGATGGTAATGGCTCCATGAGAAGTAATTGTTCTTGAACTTGTGAATAAGAGTCATTTAACCCCATAAGGAAGGACATCAAGTATTCCATATGATAATGTGAATTGAGACTCTTCACTCCACCACATATGCACTTACCACAAGTACATACCAGCCTATAATTGCTTAATTCTTCCCCACAAAGTTTTTAGTTTTGTGAAGTATATGCTATCAGATTTTTTATTTTGAGCTAAACTCATCAATTCACGTTTTAGCTGGAAGATTCGAGGTTTATTTTTCTGCTGAAAACGTTTCTTAAGATCTAGCCATCTTTCATGTGTTGATTCAACATCAATGATACTGGGCTGAAATTTCCTTAGAAACATAATTCAAAACCCATGAAATAACCATATTGTTATTTCTAGTCCAAGAGCTGAAGAGATTTGGATCAGTACCTTCAGGTTTTTCAATTGAACCATCAACAAAACCTAGCTTGTTTTTCACTGACAAGGCGATCAACATTACTCTACTCCAGGAGGTATAATTTTCTTCAGCGAGCGGCTGAGAAACCAGTACCAAGCCAGGGCTATCAGAGTGATGAAGGTAATATGGATTTGAAGGTTCATCTAAGGCGAATTTGCTCGAAGATGATCTCAACTCAGTATCCATGATGACGAAGAAGAAAAAGAAGAAGAAGTAGAAGAAGAAAGGATATTCAACTCAAAGAATGATTTGCAGCAGATCAAACAATTGCTATGATACCATATCAACGTTTGCACAGAATAAAGCAGAAGAAAGGAGCTGGAATTTTATTTCATACATCCGTTAAAGTGTGATACAATATAAGCAGTATAAATAGACAAACTAAGTAACAAACTAACAAAAATGTAGTTACATGGCAGCTCAATACTAACTAACTAACTATTACAACAAATTGACAGATTAAGCTAGATAGTCATTCTAATACTTTATGATCTCACCAAATACAAATTTAAGTTTTGGTGTTTGTGGAGTATTGGAAAGATCTTCGCCAAATAAGGAGATGAAGACAATAATTTTCCCTTTGATGTTGTGATCTCACAAGTGATGTTATTTATTAGATAAAATTTTCGTGACCCATGATATTTTTGATTATTTGATTTTATGCAAGAAATTTCACGTGTTCAAGAATCTTTGAGCCTGTGTAGTTATATAAAGCATTGAATAAAAAATTGTCATCTTCCGTAGGATAATTGAGATTGGACGTAGCACACTCCAATAAGTGGTTTAATCAGTTTTGTAAACAACCATTATCTCCTACCACATATTGTAGTGTGTCATGTCACCCGAGTGCTTAGCATAACTACAATAGGTGATGGAAGATGATAGTTGATTACAAAACTAATTACACGACCTATTGTAATATGTCATGACACATTACACTATGTGGTGGAAAATAATGGTTGGTTATATAAATGATTATACCACCTATTGTATTGTGTCACATCACACACAGCGCGCGCGAAATTATCACTTTAATTATGGACGTACTAAAATGCTAAGCTCCACAAAGTAGGGCTTATTGCTGGTGGTCATGACTAACTTGACAAATTCTAAAATTAGTATCATTATATTTAAAAATTTAAGCCATTAATTTTTAGTCTCTGAACATGTTTGGCATAATTTTTAAAAAGTCAAAAAATACTTTTAAGAGTATCTTCTACTTTTAAAATATGAAGATACTCATAAGTTTTTTGAATAATTCTTTTTTAAGTACTTTGTCTGATTACAAGATATTTTATAGGAAGTTGGCGCAATAAAACTTCCTTATCCATTAAAGTCCAAATTTATTTTTAGACGGGTGAACCAACTTGATTTTGAATTCAAATCGCATCACTCTCTTTTTTTGTAATTGTGATGTTCTATATGTGAATAAAGAAGGTTTAAAAGTATGCTTGAAATTAGTATAGGTTTTTTGTGTATATGTGAATTGTTTTCTAAAAATAATTCTACAGAATCGGTCATGTTCTCAAGCCCAATATAGCTTGGGCTTTTAGGCTATACTAATCATGAAAAAACAAGTATTTATTGGGCCTGATCCATCTACAGATCATACCAGGACACACATAAAAGCCCAGTAATGTAGATGACACGTAGATCATGACATAACCTAATTATTTAACTTGGTGCAATATTTTAGGGTAAAAAAGCAAAAATAGTCAAGGAAATATATTTTTTAAAAAATAATTATTGTACTAGGTGATTGAAGCATCGCTGGTAATTTTCAACATCACTACAATATTATTGTTGATAATTGCTAACAACGGTGTAGCCATAATCACTTATATTATTGATATTCTAAATCATTGACTAATATTTCATCATTATTATTATTTACAACAATTGCCCCTTAGCAATTCTGCCTAAAGTCCTGAAATTGCTTGAAACACATGTTGTCAATAATCATGTACTTTTAATGTATGTTCCTATCGGCCGCTTTAGATTTTTTTGGAAAATAACGATATTGTTTATCGCATCGTCAACATCATTACATTTCAGATTGAAGAACAGATTGGTGGATGCAAACAACATTGATAGTATAATGTTAATTAAAAATATAATTTTAAAGTTCAATTACTATAGAAAAATAATCTCAAGAATATTGTAGCTATTTAGAATTTGAGATCTTAACCCCCCACAAACTATATATTTAAGAACGAAGAAAAAGAAGAAGAAGATTTTCGAAAATTTTAAGATACTACTTTGTTTCTCTTTCTATTGAAATAAATTTAATGTCTGAAGATTAGTCTTCGCTTCACCATAGCCATGTCAACGAGCCGAGCCGAGCCGAGCCGAGCCGAGCTACTAGCTGAAACTCAAAGTTTGGGCTCGATTCGAGCAAAACATGTCCGGATTTTTTTGGGCCTGAGTCGAGCTGAGCATAAGCTCGGCCAAAAAATTAAGGTTCGGCCCGAGCTTTCGGCTCGAGCCTTAGCGGGCCAAGCCGAGTTGGCTCGTATTTTTTTTAAATTCGTTATAAATCTATAATTTTTTATAATGTATTTAAAATTTGTGCAATTTATACGTGTTATAAATAATAACTAAATATTAATATGTAAAAAAATATATTTAAACTTAAAAAAATTTAATATTTTATATATATATATTATTTAGTCACGGGCCCGGCTCGAGCCAATGTCAAAACATGGGGCTCGGCTCAGACTTTTTTCGAGCCAAGCTCGAGCCGTCCCAGCCGACGAGCTTTTTTGCCATCCATACTTCACCAAGACACATATAGGAAAAATAACAAGAAACTATAATTCAATATCAAATAATTTACTCCTTATTCCATAAACTAAATTTCTATAGCAAAACAAATGCACTTTATTCAAACTGAACCCTAACCGTTCAATTCCTTTAATAGTCTTTTCTGGTTAAAAAGAAAAATAAAAGTGCAATACCATCAAGAAATTTTATATTTTCAAAAGGGAAAGTTCTCAAAGACAAATTGATATTCCCAGTACGAAGCTCCCAATGTGAATAAAAGCCCTTGAATTCTTGATTCAAAGGCTAAATTGGCTTTCCAGAAACTCAAGGGTTGCCCTAAAATTTGCACTTTTCTAACTGTTAAAGAGTTAAACAAGACTCTGCGGGATCCCACTACTGTTCCATGCCCCTACCACTCGTCATATGATATTGATACTGTTTATTTGGTCCGTTCCTTCGAAAGATTGCCTTTGATTTCTTTGTTGTTAGTTTAAACCTACTTTACAGCCGTAGAGTCCCACGCTACATTAACTTTTGTGCAATCTCCTCCTCCAACCTTCAAGTACCAAAAGGACGATCGATTCCATTTTTATTTTTTTTAAAATTCCCCTACTAGAACCAAATTCCCTACGTATAATTAGTCTTCTTTATTTAATTTGGGCAACGGCTCTTCACATATTTAAATCTCTTAGAATGCTTCGTGTATGAGCTTGTTAATTTGAAAACCTGTATATTTGGGGTACAAAATGATAAGAGTTATAAATCGAGGACGTATTTGGTATATGATACTGAACATTCGTACAAAAACCAGCACCTCACATTTTCCTCTCCTTTTGTTAATCTTATTCAATTCAATGTATGGAGTGTCTTGGCTGTGTACATTTTTGGAGGTTTATTTTATTTGACCTTTTGAGGACAGTCTTTCTCAAAAGTTTGTGAGCTAAAAGGAAGATTCTTTAATTTGCAGTTAATTGCGAAATTAATGATTTTATTAACTGTCAAAAGGTATAGTTTCCACAGGTTAAGGAGCTAAAGGGTACTATAATACTACTTGACATGTACTGGGACCAAAGATGGTGGACCCGACTTCACCAAGATTTCAATATTTTATATATTTTTCTTCTGTTTCTTGGTTTCAATGGGGTTGGTGAAAGAATTTTTTTTTTTAAATCTGCAACTTTTTCGTTGTCTTTCATATTTGTCATGGACCAACTTTGTGTTTTGGTTTCATTCATTTTTTATGCGATTCTAATAGTTGTTAATTATTTAGCCAAAATATCTGCCCTAGGAATGAAAATCTTAAAAAAAGATTATTATTTTCGAATTTAAGGATTTCTGAAATTTGCAATAGAAAGGTCAAATTTTTATTTAAAGGTCTTATATTTATGTACAAATACTTTTTTTTTTAAGACTTACTGTTTAACATTTCGTAAAGTAGCCTAAAACCGAATTTATGACATGCGCATGTATGCACAACATGAAGAAAATGCATCTAGTACCCAAAATAAAAGATATCGATGACACTTCCCGAAAAATAGACTTGTGATAAATTTGAGATCTCTAGGAGAATTTAGAATAGAAATATCATTTATTGTAAAAAGGATTTTAATTAATTATACATGAGTTTTCAGAAATGACTTGCTATAAATCTTAATGTTTTTCTTGCATAATTAATGACAAAAGTTCTTTCATGCAGCAGAAAGAAAATTTAAAATAATATTCTATCGAAAACTTCTCAAACACCGTTGGAAATATATTTTATGAATTTGTTTTGTAAATACAGAAGTTTATGAGTTGTTTTAAGTCCTTTTGAAAGCACGAACAGCCGAAGCATAATTTTTTAGAAGTCCTACTAATGAAAAGCGATTCCTGGACTTCAAAACCCTACCCAATGCTACCTAACTTCTATATCTTAAATCCTTGTTTGGGTTCCATTTTTCAAAATACAGTTTTTCCAAACTTATTTTTAATCACGCATTCTCCCATCAAATAATGTTATACGTAAACCAAAATTTTTTATTTATATTTTAATCACACTCTATATATATGTAGATGCTGTTTATTTTCTTGTATTTTTGGTATGGTTTTTACTTGTAGAGATTTGAAATTGCAACAATTTAATCAAGTTAATTCAATTTTGAGGAATGAACAAAGAAATGATCAACTACTTGCGTTGTGACTTTGAAGACATTCTCTCCTAAAATGTGAATCGAACATTTTATTTTAACGCATAGATTATTTGTTGGGGTTTATGAAGTCTAGTTTTGTTTGATCCGATCGTCGACCTGATCCAGAATAATGTTATGTGGTTTTTTAATTGAGATTTTCTGAGACTTAGTCCATGTATCGGCCCAAGCTGGAGCTCTCATAGGCAAGCCTCCTTGGGATCCGGGGCCAGCACCCATGGGAAATTTTTTTTTGGTCCGTTTTATTGCCCCATTGTAAATCCTGTGCGCAAGATATAAAAATTGCAGTTTTGGTGATTAAGGTTCTTGATTAGAGAAAAAAATTGTACGACCTCACTTTGTATTTTTCCTGATAATAGTGAAATCCTTGCAATTCCATGGATGTAGACAAATTGGCCGAACCATATAAATATTGTCTTGTGCGTGTGGTTGTTTTTCTTTAGCTTGTGTTTTCTCTAGGTTGTGTTTCTCACATGTTGGGAATTTCTGGTTGATTCCCTACATTATTAGATTGAATCCCACAGTTACAATTAAATCCTTTGGTTGCTTATATATATAAGATTATGTTATTTGAATTAATCTAGGTAATTAATTGTGAGATAATCATGAAGTATTTTGTACTATTATCTTTTCATTGAAAATTTTCTTGTTCCACTAGGTTTAGTACTCAACCATGTAAATGCCCTAAGTTGTCTTTCTTATATATTTAGCCTAAAACTCGAATTGGGGCTTCGGGACAACACAACCATTACACAAAAATAAAGTAGCCAATAATTTTTTTTTTTATTAAGATTCGGGATTTTAAATGTGCCGAGCCAATCAGCTCCCCCACCGTTGGGCTCAACCAACCACGCGAGCCAGTCCGTACTCATACATAGGACGAGGCACTTCCGAAATTTCGGTTCATGTGTTTTTAATTGAAAATCGCATTTTCACTCCTCGACAATGAGCTGGCTTGCGAGCCAACTCGTGCGAATGCTATGTTTTCCTTGTTTGGCTTGCACCCACGGAGTTAGCTCAACTTGCTTCACTTAACACACCTAAACAAAATATGCACCAATAGTAAATATATATATATCGATCTTGACACTAAAGTTTTTCTTGTTGACATCGGACTCCATAAAGCTTCAAACACTTTTTGTTTGATGCTCAAAATTGGGAACTATATATCCCTAGGGACCTGCTTGTGCGTATAGGAAGTAAATTATTGTGGGGAGGGGATAGTTCCATGCATGCATGGATCAGAGAAGCAAATATATAAAGAAGTTTTAAAGGTACCCATAAATAATGAATGTAGATTAAAAACCGTAATGTTTAAATGAGACTGATAAAATGTAATAGAAAGCCTTTTCATTAATAGAAACCATAAATACAGTCGGAAAATAAACAATGCAACTTGCATAATTAAAGAGAAAGCTGAAATATACACAATTCAATCTTGGAACGATTGAGATACAAATACATGCACAAATTACATAATTAAGGAGACAAACAGCAAATTCTCCATTACAGTTCCTTAATTTACATCCTCAGAATGACCTATACCAGGACTATGGCCGGGAGTCGTAGGGCGAAAAGAATCCACAGATGCTTCAGTGAATCTAAATCCATGCTTCACTCTAGGGTTCGAAACAATGCTGTTAGGCTCCGGTGTTGTTACTTTTGCATCTGGAATATTAACAAATTTAAACATTCTTCCTTCAGTGAAAAAAGATTCATTTGATACTATAACAAGAAGAAAAAACATACAAGTACAGAATTTGGCCATATGAAATATTTTTTATTTTTTTCAAAAAGAACAAAAGTTTGTGAAGGAAATCGGGGAAGGAGAGAATGAAATTGGAGAGAACAAGTTGTGGTTGAAGTCCTTCATCTCAGCCGCTATTTATAGAGATTTACAGAATGCATACGAGGCCCCAACATCAAGGACGATTCCTGGTGCATGCGAGCTTGTGAGAGATAGGTTTGGCATTGGAATCTATGCTATATTTTTTGTTTCTAAAAAGAAACCATCTTAGGCTGTATATTTTATTAATAAAATACCCTCAGAAGGGGGGCTCAACCACGTTGCAATAAAAGTAAACTTACTCGACCAGAGGCTCTAGAAATGAAAAAGCTATGTATCATGCATGCATTAATCCAGTCTTACTTCTTGTCATTTTACATCCGAATATATGTTAATTATTACTGTATATGTACATTGGTTAACAAAGAAATCTATACACAGATACCAATAATATGGCTGATATTCTAATTTTATCTCAAATTAAGGTTAATTTTATTAGTTAACCATTCCTAAATATTGATTTACAGGACTCTTCGATCTCGTAAACCACATAACGTGCAGTAAAATCCGTTCCAAGCATTAGTATAGACGTTGTACACCAATGGGTTCATATTACGTGTGAATAATGGTTCTTAAAACCACGACTCTTTAAGTGGAAGGGCGTTTTTTGATTACATATTGTTATGACCACCTGGCATATTGGTATTGGTCCATTTCTCATTACACGGACTTGTGTTAGTTGGGCTGTAATATGAGCCATTGATCTACATCAAAGGCTGTGGGCTTGAGTATATATATTGCCCCAAGCCACTGGACCGTCACTTTTGGCATTCCCTTCCCTACGTCTGTTCTTGATTTTCTTCTCTAGGCGATTCTGATTTCTTCGAGTGTTCCCTCTGTTTTTGGGTTCTGAAATTGAAGTCTTGTATAGTGCTTCTGTCTCGAAATTGTAGATCAGTGCTGAGCCTATATTGTTTCCTAAACTAGTTATATTCTACAGTGTTTTAGGTTTGGTTAGAGGTTTTATTTGTGCTTCGAATCAAACTGGTAAATCTGTAGANTTTTAGGTTTGGTTAGAGGTTTTATTTGTGCTTCGAATCAAACTGGTAAATCTGTAGATGTATTGGCTGTGAGGTAACTGTAAATCTGAAGGTTTCGTTTGAGATCCAAATTGTGGATCAATGACCAATAGTCTAGGCTGATTGTTGGTTGGTTCTTGGCTGTAAACCTTGTTGAAACTCTCTCTTGATGGTGGGTTTGAATTACCTCTGAGCCCCCCAGAGTAGGCAATTGCCGTTGGATTACCTCTGAGCTCCCCAGAGTAGGCAATTGCCGAACTGGGTGAACAATTCTTGAGTTTCTTTTATTTTCTGTAGACTTGTTTTTTTCACTGTTAATTGTGATTTGGTATTTCTTGCGTGAAATAATCCCAACATTATGGATAATGAAGATTCTAAATCATATCTGCTGGAGCATGCTGGAGAGATTTCTGCGACAGATAAAATCCCTTGATTATAGATGTCCATGTATATAGAAGATTGAGTTGATATGTATTCCATTTTGAATTATTCTTTATGTAATAATGTACAGAACCTCATTATAAATACAACACCTTCACCACCAAATGAATCATGATAGCTTACATATCCCTTTCATGGTATCAGAGCTATATTTGGATTAAACTCCTTTGATCCTATGGCTGTCTGCATCCCCGCTACTCTACCCTTCAACACCGTGGTCCACTTTCTCACCATCAAATTATCTTCTTCAAACTATCTCCTTTGGCGCAGTCAAGTATTGCCACTGCTGCAATGCCAGCACCTTCTCGGCTACGTTGATAGCTCCATCGTCGAGCCTCCTGCCACCATTATTTCCGGTACATCCACTTCTCCCAATCCTAAGTTGGTTGAGTGGCGACAAACTGACCAACTTGTGCTTAGTTTGCTGCTCTCTTCCTTAATAGAGGAAGCCATGTCTGCTGTTGTTGAATCAACCACGTCCCGGGATGTTTGGTCTCGACTGGAAAACACTTTCAGCCATCGCTCGAAGTCTCATGAACTTCGTCTCAAAGACGATCTTCAGACCATGAAGAAGAATGACAAGAGATTTCAAGGCTGTTTGCAATCAACTTGCTGCAATGGGACGCCCAGTTGTGACCTTGACAAGCTTCACTGGTATTTACGTGGTCTTGGTTCCTCATTCTCCACTTTTAAACTACTCAGTTATCACTATCACCTATTCCTAAATTTGATGATGATGTGCCCAAAGCTGAAAGTTATGAAATATTTGTCCACTCCCTGGACTCGACTGCTTCTTCGGGCTCCACTACTGCAGCCTTACTGCCTTTCACAATTTTAAATCCAGTTCAAATTCTGGAAATCGTAGAGAAGGCCGCTCTTCTCGTGGAGGACGTGGCCATGGCGGTCGTAATACCAAAGGTCGAAATCGTCCCATTCATTGTCAAATTTGTCGTGGTGAAGGCCACTATGCTACATTTTTGCCAAGAGCAATATACTCGCCCCCCCCCCAATGCTGCAAACTTAGTTGAGGCATTTACTTTTTGCTCACTCAATGATAGACAAGACTCTGATTGGTACACGGATATAGGCACTACCACTCACATGACTCATGATGTTACTTAGTTGGACAAAGCTACTGAGTACTCTGGTAAGGACTATGTTGTAGTTGGTAATGGTGCCTCTCTTCCAATTTCTCACACCGGTACCTTCTCTCGTACCTCCTCACTTCATTTAAAAGATGTTCTAGTTGTGCCTGGACTTACTAAAAATCTTATCTCCATTAGTAAACTTACCTCTGATTTTCCATTTTCCATTACATTTACTAATGACCGTTTTACTGTTTAGGATCACAACACAAGAAGGGTGGTGGCAATCGGTCAGTGTGAAAATGGGCTCTATGTGCTTGAACGTGGTCATCAATCTTTACTTTCTGTTTCTCCCAATAATTGTACTCGGGCATCCTTTGATTTATGGCATGCCCGCCTAGGCCATGTTTCTCACAATATTATTTCTCTTTTGAATAAAAACAAATAGTTACATGTTACTTCATTGCTTCCAAATCCATCTGCTTGCACTAGTTGCCAGCTTGCCAAGAGTAAACGTCTTCCTTTTTCAATGAATACCAATCGCGCCTCTCATGTCTTGGATCTCATTCATTGTGACTTATAGGGACCGTCACCTATCTCCTCAAATCTTGGTTTTCGATATTATGTTATATTTGTTGATTATCATTCCCGATTTACTTGGCTATATCTTGAAATTTAAATCCGATTTTTTTCGCACTTATCTCCGCTTTCAAAACTTTGTTGAAAACCAATTCTTCACTAAAATAAAGATTTTGCAAAGAAATGGACGAACTGAATTTACCACTTACCAATTCCGAAATCACCTTATTTCATTGGGAATTCATCATCAAATGTCTTGTCCATATACAACGTCTCAAAATGGACGTGCCGAACGTAAACGTAGATACATAACTGAAACTGGTCTTGCGCTCCTTTTTCACTCTCATGTACCTCTCAAATTTTGGGTTGATGCGTTTAGCACAACCGTTTTCACTATTAATTGCTTGTCAACGCCTCTTCTTGGTGGTTGATCTCCTTTTGAGGTTCTGTTCGGTAAGCCTCCTCTCTACTCTATTTTTCATCCCTTTGGCTGCCTTGTTTTCCCTTACTTACATAATTATGCACCACACAAATTAGCTCCCTGTAGCTGCCCACGTGTGTTTCTTGGTTATAGTATGTCTCATCATGGCTTTCGGTGCCTTGATCATCTCACGAATCAGGTGTTTATTTTCAGGCATGTTGTCTTCAATGAACTTGACTACCCTTACAAAAACAATGCTTGCACTGAGCCTTTATCCATTGCCTCAATTTCCACCTTTTTAGAGCCCCTTGAAACACCAACCCAAAATAAAGACACACCAGAGGCCTCTTTACCTTCTCAGTCCATTCCTCTACAGGCTCCTTGTGGCCCTTGTTTAACTTATCCATCTTGTAGTTTTGTGCCCACTTCAGTTTTGCAGGTACCTGTTGGTGATGGACCGCGCTCCCCTATCTCACATGCCTACCCATAGGATTCACTCCGAATCTCTCTCTGGCCCCATCTAGAACCAATCCTATTAGATCTCACCCAATGTAAACACGGGCCAAATCTGGGATTTTTAAGCCTAACACTCGAGCACTTCATACCTGTCATGCTCCTAGTTCCGATCTCATTCAGTCCATGCTCACTATGCATGAGCCCAAAGGGTTCAAATCCGCTGCTAAGCACCCTGAATAGATTTCTTCCATGGATGAAGAGATTCGGGCCCTAAGCCACAATCATACTTAGGATTTAGTGCCCAAACCGCCAAATAAAAATATCGTGGGCTCTAAGTAGGTCTTTCGCATCAAGTATCTCTCAGATGGTTCTATTGATCGTTTCAAGGCCCATCTTGTTGCTAAAGAATACACTTAACAACCTGGACTCGATTTCTGTGACATTTCAGCCTATTTGTCAAATCCTCTACTGTTCGAGTTTTCTTTCTTTGGCAGTCTCCAATCACTGGCCACTTCATCAACTTGACGTGAAAAATGCATTTCTAAATGGTATTCTTCAAGAGGAAGTTTATATAGACCAACCCCCAAGTTATGTTGACTCCATATATCCTTCTCATGTCTGCCGGCTTCGCAAGGCTTTATATGGGCTCAAACAAGCTTCTCCGGCCTGGTTTCATCGCTTTAGCACCTTTCTTCTCACTATTGGGTTTTCTTATAGTCGAGCTGACTCATCTTTGTTTGTCCTTTCCAAAGGTGATGCCTTAATCTATCTATTATTATATGTTGATGATATAGTAATAACTAGCAACAATTCAACTCTTCTTGATGCTTTTATTGGGAAATTAACCAAGGAATTTTCAACTAAGGATATGGGTTCCTTAAGCTATTTTTGGGTCTTAAAGCACAACGGATTGCCTCTGGCCTTTTTCTAAGTCAAGCTAAGTATGCTCAGGAAATTTTGCAGTGCGCTAGACTTGTTGACAGCAAGCCTGTGAGCACACCCATGGTCGTTGCTCATCACATGTCCACTGTTGGTTCTGATTTTGATGATCCATCACTCTACAGATCTTTTGTTGGTGCTCTTCAATACCTCACTATCACTCGACCAGATATCGCTCATGCCGTTTCTGCTGTGAGTCAATACATGCACAAGCCTTCACTTTGTCA
>CAIGRP010019742.1:0-48342 GCA_903798385.1 Fraxinus cuspidata
TAAAGTCTCACGATTAATTCTTAATAATAATAATGTGTATTATACAATGAACGAAATAACTATTTAAACTAAAACCCTAAAACCTAGTTAAAATAAAAAATAATTCTAAAAGATCACAAAATATCAAAAGAAATAGAATCTTAACAAAATTAGGCAACTTAACAAAACTAGGAAACTAGCGAAAAAAAGGAAAATTTTGGTTCCCAAATTATACTATGCGAAATTCAGCCTCATTTTCTTTTGCCTCGATCAACGTGATCCATTGGACTTCCGCCCTCGAGCCCGACATGAAACTTGACGTTTGGATTGTCCCAGACAATGTCTTGTCTATTCAAACTTGAGCAAGCAACCACATCGCTTCCTTGACCGCTTTGCCCTCGATTGAGTCATTGGTCCTCCTTCGATGATCAATGGATCCTTCCCCGAGCTCGTCCTCGTTGCATCCGCAACTTAGATCACATCACCCACCATGCTCCGTTCTACTAATTCATCCACGAGCATTTGAAACATGGTTCATACTTCAATGGGTAAGCGTCCATTGATCTAAATTATTCAACAATTGATTACGTTTTGGAGTCAAACTTGGGCGTGCAGTTCTTGGTGTATTTGGGGTTTATTTGAGTGGATGTGTAATTTTTTGGGTTGTGATGGAATGAGGGAGTACAACACCGATGGAGGGGTGAAATTTCGATGTTTTTGGTGACGGCAACACGATAGATTTGGGAATAACTTGTGGCGGCTCCATGGTGGCAGTGACGACGGCGGTCTAGGAGAGAGAGAGAGAGAGAGAGAGAGAGAGAGAGCCATATTTTTTTGAATTTTTTAATAATTTATTTGGGATTTTTTTTCACTTTTAAAAATGATTTAGGAGTATGGTTACAACTAATTGGTTATTTATCATGGATCTAATTTCATTATTAATCGGTTCTTTTTAAAAATGAGAATCGGGAGTGGACATTGCTTCGTTAAACGTCTTTGGATCATTCTCTAATAGATATGCCAAAAAATCTGGATCAAAGGTCTTATGAATCATTTGATTTTTATTGTGCCTCGGTTCTTTATCTACTTGATGATTACCATCTTTTTGATAGTTTCCATTGTCGTATTATAATCGTTTGTATGAGCTTACTTCTTTCTCTTTATAATGAAATATATCTTCAAAAAAATAGCATTCCTTGATTCAATGATAGCACCTACATGTATATCAAGTATTTCAGATTTATGAACCAAAAATCAATATGCATTACTATTGTTTGCATATCCGATAAAGACACATTCTATTGTCTTAGGTCCAATCTCTAAACACCTCCACACTTTAAGATATTTGTAGGAAAGCTTCTGTCATTTTTATAATTCATAATGTGATTCAACCTTACTCTTGTGTGGTATTGTATTAAGAATATGATTTGCGTATATCTTTCCCCCACAAATTTTGAGGTAAGCCTGAATTAATCAACATTGCGTTCATCATTTCCTTAAGTGTTCGATTTTTGCGTTCAGCAATACTTTAGATTGAGATGAGTATGGTGTTGTATTTTGATGAATAATTTCAGATTTTGAACAAAATTCTTCAAATGGTGCGACATATTCTCCACCTTTATTCGTTTTCTAAGTCGATTTTCAACTTCAATTTTATATTGTGTAAATTCTTTGAAAGCTTAATCTTTACTTTTTAACAAGTATACATAATGGTATTTTATACTATCATTTATAAATGTAATTTGACCACCTTTTGTTTAGACAAATTTTAAATCACATATATTTGTGTGAAGAAATTCCAAAGGTGTTGTGCTTCGTTCAATCGAATGAAACGAAGTTTTGACTAACTTAACCTCCACACAAATTTCGCATTTTCCATTTATATTAAAAAGCATACTAGGTAGTAAACTTAAATTCATTAATTTGCATATAGAACTAAAGTTTACATGTCCTAATCTATGATGTCATAAATTAGACAACTCAAGAATATTAGCAGAAGAAGATATTTTATTCTTTAAATTATTCAATGCAACGATGAGGACATTCATCTTGAATAATCCATCTTTTACATAGCATTTGCCTACATACAAATTATTCTTAACAATTATAAATTTATCAAATACAAAGACTAATTTAAAACCATTCTTGCTTAACAAAGATCCCGACACTAAAGTTTAGCGAATACCCGGCACATGAAGAACGTTGTTAAGGCGAAGTTTGTTGCCCGATGTCTCATCTTCAAAATTACTTTGCCTTGTCCTTCCACTTTTGAACTTGAAGAGTTTTCCATAAGTAGCTTTTCACCTTCGGTTGGGGTGTAGGATGAGAACGTCTTTTTCGGCACAACTATGGCGGGTAGCACCTACATCCACCCATCATTCCATAAGATTTCCAACATTGTTGCATTCTGAAATTACGATCGATAAATTTATATATAATATACCATCAGATATTGCATCAGATTCAGTGGCATTCGTTTGGGCTTGCATCTTAGGTTTGCGATAATCAATTGAGTGATGTCTGACATTTCTACAATTATAGCAATTGCCGTTGAATTTATTTGCATTTTTCTTGGAGGGTTCGTCGGAATGCTTTATTTTTTTGTTCTTTTTATTTGATTCCACCACAATAGCCTTAACTTGTGGTATATGACTCCCAACATGTTTGTCCGAATTTCTGTTATCTTATTTAATTCTCAATCGGATGACAAGTTCTTCGATATCTTGTTACCTGCAATTCTTGTACTTGATCGATGATCGTCTTTGTTGAATATACCATTTTGTAGTCCAAAAATTTTCTCACGATAATTTTTTTTGTTTCAGCGTCTTCAGTTTTGTAATTCTTCTCCAAAGACTCCCATAGGTTCTTTGCAAATTTCATGGAACTATACACATTGTATAATATGTTATCCAAACTATTCAGTATGTAGTTTTTACATAAAAAGTCTGAATGTTTACAAGCATCAAATGCTATCAATCAAGTCCTATTATTTTTCCTTCTTGCACGACAAGAGCATCTTCCTTCAAGAATTTTGCCAAATTTAGGATTGTGAAATAGAATAACATTTTCTGTTGCCATCTCTTGAACTCAACCTCACAGAACTTCTCTGATTTTTCTCCATGTGGAACAAAATTTGTATGAATAGTGGAAGGAGCAACCGCAACCAAAGAAATCACAACGGTAGGAACCAAGTTAGGTAAAACTACTTCTGAAGTTCCCATATTCAAAGTATTATTCGAAGAGGAATCGGTATTGTTAACCGTATTAATTTCTATTTACACAAAATAGAAGATAAGCCAAAAATAAAAATATGAGAAGGTGTAGAGAAAGTTAAACCAAAGCAAAATCAGTTTAACCAAATAAAATTAAGGAATAAAGTTATCACTCAGAAAATCGACTCAAGATTGTTGGAAAAAAATGGATTTGAGTAATAACTTTAAAACCAAAAATCTACCAACCTTACCAAAAATTGAACAAGATCACGATAATGAAATGAGTAATAAAACACCAAAGAAAAAGAATGTCAAAGTAACGTTAAGAGAAAGGATGCAAACTCGAGGTAAAAGTTGAACTATTTATACTTAAGTCGATTTTATCCCTAAATGGTGCCTACGGATATGGCAATCAACTCCCAAGACACAGCGACTATCTTCTTGGGTTTGTAGCACTTCAAAATACAAGAACAACGAACCAAAGATTGATTTTTGTACTCCTTCTATAATGAAATGGAAAACAGATTTTTATGTAGAGTTTTGTTTAAGAAATTATGAATTTAATATTATGTTATGATTGCACATGATAGGGATGAAGCAATGAACGTCCCAAAGGTCTTATTTATAGATGATAAAAGGTTATGAATGAAGAGATACGATTCAAAACTCAGCAACATTTGCATGGGTTGCAACTTTTGCTAGTCGTCGCCCTTGCATCGCTTGAGCGCCAGAAACAGAGTGTCGTTCAAGTGACAGCCTCAGCGCTCGAACGCTAGGCTAACGGCAAAGTTGGACAATTTTTCAGCCAGTTTTCCTCTCGTTTCTTTCCAATTTTAGACTGCAATTGCTCTTTCATCCGAAATTGAATTTGTCATTTCAAATATATCACAACGATCTACTCGACGATTAAAATAAGTTAATCTATTTACTTCCATAATTTGACTATCGAATCAAGTTCGAATATTTTGTCGAAGTTGACACAAAAATTACTTTTTCATGATTCTATACTTAACAAATTCCAACATATTTAAAAAATAATTTTTGAAATGAATGAATATAATGTTGTCAACCAATATTGTCAAAGACCGCACTGCATGAATAGGGCTACAGCTTTATCATATTGTTAAACTAGATTGTACACGTAGCACAATTCTTTAAAAAATACACGTAAATGCATTAAAACTCCCGCTAGAATTTCGGAAGGCTGTCCAGATACCTTATTCTTCCATTAATACCCATACACTTTCCTTGATTCATAAAATGCCGAGGAGGTTATAACAGTAGGTCGACATCATAGGGAATGAAGAGTCGTTTCAGTGAATTAAGGCACCAAGTATGGATGATTTTGGAAATTCAAATTACGGTCTGGACATAACAAGTTGGCCATGTGCTGGAGAGTGCGCTGCCAGCTGGCCCATTCATGAAATTATAAGTAATTACAATGGCATCCAGCTAAGAAAATGATGGAAAATTAACATCGTTAGGTTTGCGGGCGTGATGCCCAGAATATTCTAATTTTCTTCGAAATAACTGTCAGCTTCTACGGGACCGAGGGAAACGGATGGTGACAGAAGAGTAGTAGTTATCATCCTGCAATGCCAGATCAGCAGCAATCACTATCGTTCAAAATGATCTGTTACCGTACGATGCGCTTAAGGTAATTTGGAAGTACACATTTGTTCAACACATAATCACAAATCACAATCTGATTTAGAGAGATACAACGGCTTGCCCAAATGCTGTAACCTATGGGTGAGTTAAACTCCGAAATCCAACCCAAGTTCCAATCTGCATCACTTCGAAGCTGCTTTACCAAGTAGCAATATGAGACCACCCCATGCTCCTTGTTGCACATCCACTCCATAAAAATGCTTCAACATTGACTCAATCCTGAAACCTCCACCTCCGATATCAACTTATGTAGGAGGATGAAACTTCATAACTAATGTAGAAACATGCAATCACTTTGACCAAAAGTTGTAGCTTGTGAAAATACATACAAACCCTTTCAAAAATTAGTGATTTGGCCATTCGAGTCTCAATCTGGAACAAGAGAAAAAAGAACTACTCCGAAGAAGATAAAGAATGTAAACAGAAATTTATCTATTCAGTCAAACAAGAACGTAAACGTATTTTGGCCCCTCTCCACACGTGCATCGGTGCAAACATGTCAAAATTTTGTGCAAAAATACGGAGAATCGACTTTGCAAACACATTGGTTGCTCTGGGCTCCATTCATATTAGAACTTGACGTATTGACTGACAGATTCATCTCCTAAAAGATTTGTCACTAGATGATGGATTAGGTCGATTTCTACAATCTGAAGCCAAATAGGACAGACGATTCATGATGCAAATAAACCCCAAAAGCTAATATATATAACCCCCATCATTCTAGCAACACAACATAATAAGCAAATATCAACAATCTTAATGCAAATAAAAATTGATAGTACGATCGAACTAGCATATCACGTGAACACATTTTCTTCACTTTTTCGTCATCATCTTAACGTTCAGCTGGGGTGCTCCCACGTATTAATGAACCACGTCGGTGACCACCAACAAGCACTTCTTTCAGCCGAGATATGGGATTAAGCATTCTGCCCATCCTCAGTCCCTATGAGAAATAAAAGTTGCTATATCAAATTAGATCTAAATTATCGAAGCTTTGGAAACAAATTTTCAATTATTGCTACTTCTAACATTATATTTCATGTCAACACCATAGTTAAATATATATTGGATCGCCTAACTCATTGGCTAGCCTAAACACTGAGAGATAACCTCAAGCTCATTAATGGGTTCTGGACCTCCTCTTTACAGTCAAGACAGAGAAAATATACATTCAAGTCAAAACTCCTTCAACGACTGAGGATCTTCCAGCCATTACTACAAAGGAAAAAATAAACGTAATCGAAATTTTTCAATTCGGTAGGAAACCAACCACCATCATTGTAGTATCGGATTTCCAGCTTTGTTTCCAGGAAGCAGTTGCTGTTCAGAACCTAATCAGTCATCGGTGAGTATTGCCATACAAGTTGGTGAATTATTAATTCACATTCTTAAAGCTTGAGAGGCTTGCTACATACATCCACTATTTCAGTTCTATCAACAAATCATGACTTGCACTCAGACATATAACATCAATCTAAAAAAAAAAAAAAATGGCGAGCCTCTGCAAATTGCAACGGCCCAAGAAAGATCCTTCTATTTTTTATTTTTTCCTTTGGGCAAAGAGCAGTTAGATACATGGGTACAGGCTACACTCTGAAGTACTCTTGCAACCATGTAGACAACTAACTCCACTTTAGATCAGGTCAAGGATCATACTAAGGGTCTTCACCGGATGTTTAGCATCAGAAGTCTAATGTCCTCCTCTTTCATTTTGTTTTCCACTGTAGCAGCAGGGATTAAGTAATGAATGATAAGTCCACGGAGACATGCCTGACACTGGATATGGATTCAAAGTGACCAGATGGTGACGTGTTTCCAAACCCTCATTCAGTCCGCTATTCACCATCCATCTTTACCGTGCAACAAGCAATCAAGCATTCTTCTATAGGTAACATGAAACAATTGGTATCTTATCACATGGGATTCCATATACACACCATCCTGCCCCCACTTTTCCCTCAATTTCTAGTAATTATGAACAACATGAACACTCAAAATTGAACAAGAAATCAGATATCTACAAAGCAAATCATGTAAAATTATTGTAGTTGATTTTTATGTATTGTGATTATCTGAAAGAAACTAAATATGCTATATATTCATATGAGATACACTAAAATAATGCATATTTTCCAGATTATTAACAGTACCTCATCAATGACGCCAAATTGCCACTTGAGGTGCAAAACTTGCCACCTTTCTTGCTGCCACTTCTGGCCAAGAGTTACAAGCCCCATGACAGCTGCTGCAATGAAAATTGACCAAAATGTATTCGCTTCTTTAGCATGGGCATATAGAGAAGCAGCATGCCTTTTCCACCAAGCTTCACAAGGAATGTCAGCACCATCATACTCATCTTCCTCAACAGGCTTTTGGAAATTTGACATGCCTGAATCTGAGGCACAGTAAAAAGGTTCAAGAATGTCTTTAGTCTCTAGATCTTCCTCAACAGTGTCGGAATTTCCCATGGTTGCTTCGCTGTGGAACGAACTATAATCAGCAGTGCTGTACATACTCTGCTCTTTGTCAAAGGCCATATCTTTTTCGAAGTCTGTACCACTGGTTGAGAACCTACTATTCTTTTCATCCAAAATCTGAATTCTGGGAAATTCATCAGATATCATCCCTTTGATACCCACAATTCCTTCTTCACTTGCTTTCAGTTTACCCATTTCCTTTGCAAGCAACTGAGGAGTATCATCTTCACCTCCCTTTTCACTGCATATCATATTGTATTCAGGTTCCAACAGCAAGTTCTCACGCCGAGTTGCAGGAAAACCAAAATGACTAGACATAATCATTGCATGAGAAGGTTCATCATCATTCCCTGCACCTAAATCGCCCTGGTTATCATCACTAGAATCAGCCTGTTGAGGACCAGGAGCAGCAGCATATGCTGATGCAGTGAGTGATACAACTTCCCATTCATTTCCTTTAGAAGCAGTTTCCTCTCCCTCCTTATCTGCCATCTATAAGAATAACAAGTTTTACCGAGGCCTTATCTGTCAGAGAAAAATGGGAGAGAACAAAGGGAAAGAGGTAAGATCAGAATATCCGAAAGCAGGAAATACATGGAACCTCGTGACATCATCCTATGGAATAGAAAAACAGAGCCATAAAATCACTATTCATTGAAACACATAGATAAGTAACACACATAGAATGTACAATGCAATCATATATTACACAGTCAGTCATGTAGGCAAGCGATGTTATACTTGGGAGAAAATCTTGGGAAAGATAATTTTTTTGCACAAAGATTTCACTTCTTGTTGCAAGAACAATAACTAATAATCTCGTCATGCACTATCAAGAACATTGACAGTATTGAATGCTGCCAAAAAGATACTATAAGTAACTACTTCAAAGTCAAATTTATGAAACTTGAAAGTCCAGGGCGCAATTTGGCTAAAAGAATATTGACTTCCTAAATTTGTTAATTGAGTCTATAAAAAAAACACGCACTCGCTAACATAACATATATGGTTGATACTGTACCCAATTCACAAGCATAGTCATATCATTAAAGAAATATTTTATACAAAATAGTTCAATCACTAACAACAAAACCAATTCAACAAGTATATCTTCTTTTTCTCAGACACCAAAATAATATCTCCCCTCAACTGAAGTATATTTCATTTCTTCCGGTTACTTTTTCAAGATATAAGTATGTACTTGCATCAGTACACATATTTAAGATTTCCTAAGTAAATAAACAGTTCTCAGGTAAACAAACTTCTAGGTAATGAACAGTAAACAGACCTTTAATTGAACAAGACACTAATCAATTCAAAAGAAAAAAACACAGACTTCGATGAAAAGGCAAAAAACCGATATACATCTCTAGCTACGATCCGTAACAATCCTCTAATTGTACTGAAAACGCAAACTTACACACCATACAAATACATATAAGCACATAATCGTAACATCAAAAAATAAATAAAAAATAAATAAATACAGTATGCACAGGCAGTATCCAGGACAGTGAATAATCGAATCATAAAATCAGGAAAAACGAAATCACGCATACTGAAGTCAAATATTAAACAACCCGATCATTAAATACATCGAATTAAAGCTAATTAATCATCAATCAGAGAGTCCTTACAGCAAGTTAGAGATAAGCACAGTAGCCAAGGTAGAGCTCAGACGAAAAAAAGACTAAAAGAGAGGGGAGGGAGGAGGGATTTATAGAGGGGTGAGATATTTGGGCGAGGAGATAAAGGAACCGGAATAACCGGTGTTAGCATAGAAGTTGGCGTATTTGTGAGAGGGGAGTTTACCGGCTCTGGGAGGTAAGGGTAATGGCGTAGTTGGGTGATAATCTTACGTGGGGGCGATTGACACGGTTGCGTGCATGAGGAGAAAGTATGGTTTGTTTCCTTTAACATGATATTTAGCCCAATTCGATGGCCAGAAAATAATATTTTAAATAGTAAATTTGAGAAAAATGTGTGATTAGAAAACAGGAAAAAAAATTGAATTTATATACAAAATATTTTATTATGTAAATATATAATTAAAAATTAGTATATAAGAGTTTTCAAATAATGATCATCAAACAAGGACTAAATAGTTCAAATTTTTAGATGGAATGATTAATATCTGTCTTTCCCTTGAAGATCCACCAACAAATGTGAGGTTATAGTTCTTTTTGGTTTATTTGGTAATGCTGGAAAGGTCATTTATGTAGCAAAATTTTAAAGTCCCCAAGTACTAAAATCTATTTAATTAAGTAATTTGTCTCAATTATTCATTTCAATCAGAGCATGTAGTTAGTCGGGAATTTTCTATAGATAGTTTTAAGCACATTTCTAACTAGGATAGTTTGAGAGATTTGTATTCTACAAGATATAATTTATTATGAAATTAAATAAAGATTAACACAAGATATAACGTGGTAAACTCCCAAGGGAAACATCCACAAGCCCCAATGCCACCAATAAAATAATCCATTATTAAAGATTCAAAAATTCAATAATTTCAATTTAGTGATTTTGCAAAATTAACTAAAACAATCAAAAGTAAATAAAGAACAACTTCTTCGTTTTTTTAATTCATTTTGACTTGTTGGAGAAGTAGAATCAAACACTCATATCTTGACTTATCGTCACTTCACTATTGTATTCGACTGCAACCACTACTTGGATTAAGATTTACCAATCTTAACTCAAGCCAAGCAGTTCGATCTTTGAGTAAGATTATATCATTTACGTACAAATTTGTTCTCTTCAATTACAGTTGAAGAAAACGAGTCTTGCTTCGGGATACTTCACTTGAACATTAGTCGAATAGAACTTACTAGAGATAGTCAAAAGATTTCAAAACTTACTGTTGCAGGTTCGTCGTGCATAGATAGGTTTTGCTCAAGGCTTTCGTCCGTCCCTTAATGATTTTCTCTACTTATGCAGGGGCTCCTCCAAGGCACGAACGTATCTTACCTAAAATATGAAAGTTTTGACCGATAAGAATCATGTAGAATATGTTTGATATAGTCAATAATTTAATTAAGGAAATTATTGATTTGTTAAAGCAATCTTTCATTTTATTTTTATTATTTGACCAATCAAACTAGTCCAAAATGGTAAATATATAATGTAGAATATGTTAGATATGGTTAATAGTTGAATTAAGGAAAAATTTGATTTGTTAACGCAATATTTCCTTCTTTTTAATTATTTGACCAATCAAATGTGTCCAAAATTGTAAATATATATTTCTATATATGCTATTGTATGGAAATGAAATATTGCATCTTATGGAAACCCTAAAAACACAGTTAAGATATTGTTCCATGTAGCACCCGGTAAGTGCTGATTGACTGGCTTACATGTTTGAACTGCATCAATTGAACACATTTTTGACATATGTTTTGACATTCAAAAATCATTATAATTTAAGCAAGCCAATAAATAAATAATAAGTAAAAATATAAAATATATTTTACTTGCAATCTTCCCTTTTTGCTTAGCTTAATTTCAAAAACATTTTTTAGATTTTTAATGTCACTTTTGTGAGTGTGTGTGGAGTGTTTGCAAAATAAAGTAAATGAACTATTCCCCCTCAGTTAGTTCTCTCAAGTAACACATAACTCCCCATAACTTCATGAAACCAATCAATGTATCCCATAGTATGTAGACCATGCAAAAACTAAACATATATGCAGCAACACAATATTAATATGAAGTAATACATCTACAAACTAAGCAGTTGTAAAACTTAGCACAAATCAAGCGTTCTACATGCTGCAAATAGTGTTCATGTTCCATTATCACCACACATCAAAATAAAAAACTACTACTCTCCATTTCTTAAAATTAACATGCCCACCATATAAAGTGAAACAAATAAGCAAATATAAGATCGAAAAGTTAGAGTCAGAACGATAGAACCATTCAATTAAATGACTTCTTGGCATATAAAAGGTAGGTCTGAACTGAGTATCTAGAGTTGAGGTTCTGTGTCTTTCTTGACTTCCTCATCTGGGCCAGACCGACTCTCTCTTCAGCATGAGCAGTAATAACAGCATCGTTGCTTTAGTCTAACATGATAAGATGTCAGAAATTTCTCTCTTTAGAGTTGCAAGAGTTGAACTTACTGGTACTAAGGATAATCAATCTCCCCCTTACTCACACGTGCCATCTATAATCTACAAAAATAGCTTGAAACTAAAAATTCAAGTTCAAACGTAATGAATACTTTTTCAGTCAATAAGACTTAGCTGACCCCTCATATCTAACCTATATTTTGTTTCTAAACATTTTCGCTCAGTTTTTTCCTTTATACAATGAATATTAGCGTTTATGTCAAATTTAGACTGTTGATCAGAAAATCTACGAAAATGCCCACACGTGTCAATCACACATAAATCTGAAAATTTATTGAAAATTGAATCAATCACAAAATTTTTTGACAAATTTCACGATCAACTTAAAATTCTCAAGATAAGCATGGAATTTTCATTAAGATGTTTGTTCACAATTAATTCAATTAATTTCTAGATTGAAAAGTGAGTGTATGATAGGATACTTTAGATATAATTAATTATGAACCCGTCCTAATCAGAATTGACTACTTGCAGTGACAACATGCAAAAGTGTGTTTCAAACCAGCCTTCATCTAAAATTGTCCATGTAGATATAAAAATATGTGCATGCCATACTTGGGCATCTATACAATTTTTTTTTTTTCATTTTCTTTTGCATGTTCATGTGGTGACTTTTTCTATATATATTTTTTAATTTCACAGTTTTATAAATTGATGGTTTTGACTTTCACATAGTCATAGAAGTAGTTTTTCTCTCATGATTTATATTTATTATTAAGGACGGCTTCACTCGTCTATGGTGGTAGCCATCTCTTCCAATGAACTCGTCAGTTTACATAACAACATATTACGGTGTAGAGAGATACATTGATACTGACTATAGGTCTACACTAAAACATATGTCACATTAAGATGGAAGCCAAGTCAGTAAATGACCACAATAATGTAGTTACAATGTCTTAATAGTGTACTTATTTAACAATACTCTACCATAAGTTGAAGTGAGAACACCACATTGATTGTATACATCAATTTTATCTCAATAATTTCAAATCAACCAAAAATGTATATTATGTGTCATTTGCAAGAAAAATCCACGATTTTTCTTTTTGTCTTTTTCAAATTTTTTTTTTGTTTTTGGTTTTTCATATAAATGGAAAACACAACAAACAAAATGAACACACATAATCAAACAAAAAGAAATTTATATACATCGAATTAGCTTTTAATATATCATGCATACGCCAACTACTTTTCGCAAAGTTTCAAATTGACAGTAACTAAAGCCTGGTAAGTAAATCAACCAGTTATCCTTCTGTATGAATGTGCTTTATGACAATAATATTTCTTTCAACAAAGTTTCTAATGAAATTATGTCAAATAGCAAGTTTCTAAGATACTTTTACGTATCTAAACTTGTCTTATTCTAGTTTTAGAATTTTGCTTTAAGGTGTTAGCAAGCAAGTTACCTCTTTTAGTGTGATTCAATTTTCTCTATGTTAGACAGTGGTGCAAATTGTGTCCACAGTGACCACAAGCATTACATTTGATCGTGTGATATAAATTACCTATCTAGTATTTTACCTATTTACCTGATCCTTTGATATGAACCAAGTTTTGGAGGTAGTTAAAACATGTTGTAGAGTGTCTTTCAGTGGAACTGTCCTGCGGTGGTAGGCCTGTCTGGCATTTTGACAGTAGATTCAGACGACTGACTTTGCAAATTTTCAGATCATACCGTTGCTTTAACGAACTTCAACTAGGTGGATTCTTTCTCTTTTCTTTTCCCTACGTAACCTAAGCCTTCTTTGATGTTTGTAGTTCTTCTATAGCTGAAAATTTCATTTAGGCGAAAGGATCTGATGGTCAACTGTCTAACTCTCTCCTTAGTGTGATCTAATTCAATCAGGAGTTTTGAGATTTGATTTTCTTTCTTTGCTAATCATTTGGTGAGAGTTTTTTTCGGCAACAATTGCAGCTCTTGCTTTTCAACGAACTATATCTTAGTATGAAGAGTGATATTTCTTTCCTTTTTAGCTTCCAAATCTCTTTTTCATTATTTTGCATTCTGAACACGCATTGCTCGTTCCAGTTGTATCTGTATTTAGTAGGTTCTAACTTGCAGGTAATAGCTGTGACGTATTAGCATCAGGCTGAAAGTTGACAATTAGAGAGATTACATGTTGTCATTAGTCTGCCCTCCTCGTTTGAGTTTGACTTATTGCCTTCATCTTCACTCCAAGTTATGTTAATAGCTTTCTTACCTCTGGACTTCGTTATAGTGTTTGTACACTCAACCGTTATATGCCCAAACCATTCGCATTCTTGACATTGGATTTGATTTTGGATTTTTTCTATAGATGAGGTAGGATTTTGCCTAGAGTTAGTGAAGAACTTCTTTTGAGGTGGCTTAGGTTTTGAGCTTCTTCCCGTCCTGATTGTCTTTCAAAAAGTTTCTTAAATTGTTTAATGAGTATGGTCATCTGATCATCATTTTCTTCCTCCATCTTAATCTCATTGGCTTTAAAGGCCATTCACAATCCTTTTTCCTTCTTCCTCTTGTGAAGATGTAGCTCATAGGTCATCAAGGATCCTACCAATTCTTCTGCTTTTATGGGTTTTATGTCCTTGCTTTCATCGATAGCGATTACCTTGGAGTGGGACTTATTAGGCAATGATTTGAGGATCTTTTTCATAATTTTGCTTTCTGAGTATTTGAAGTGCTCATCATCTCTCATGGTCAGTTGCTCAAATTCTAGTGTCAACATTTGGAGTAAAGTAGATCTTACAATCGAGGTTCCTTCATGAGCAACTTGCAATATGTTGAACGCTTCTTTAGCCACTTGCATGTTGAAATCAAACAAAATTGATTAGTATCAAAGAAGGAAAAAATAGCATTTAGAGCTTTAGAATTCCAATTAACACTATTATACTCAGTAGTCACCCACTCATATGCTCGTTTATCTCTTTCTACATCATTTTCAATTATGGTGGGAGTTTTATAGTCATACACGATTGAGTGACATGCTTTCACATCTAACGATTGGACAAAAACTTGCATTCGTATTTTTCAATACGAATAATTACTCATGTCTAAGACACGAGGTTTAAATGGTGTTCCATCCATTACTAAGTTTTATGTAGATCTCACTTTTTAAAAGTGAACCCACTCTAACACCAATTGTAAGTACTAAAATCTAGTTAATTAACTAGTCTCAATTATTCGTTTCAACCAGAGTATGCGAGTCAGTCAGAACTTCGTACAGACAGTTTTGAGCACAATTCTGATTGAGACATTTTAATAGATTTGTGTTTTATAAGATATAATCTATTGAACAATTAAATAAAAATGAATACCAGATATAACGTGGTAAACTCCCAAGGAAAACATCAACGGGTCCCCATGCCACAGGTAAAATAATCCATTATAAAAAATTCAAAAGTACTATAGTTTCGATTTAATAATTTCGCAAAATTAACTAAAACAATCAAAAGTAAATAAAAAACAACTCCCGCATTTTCTTATTCCTTTTGAGTTGTTGGATAAGTGTAATCAAATCATCCGATCTTGACTTATCACCACTTCACTATTGTATTTGGCCGCAACCACCACTTGAATTGAGATTCATCAATCTTAACTCATGCCAAGTAACTCGATCTTTGAATAGGATTATATCATTCACGCACATGTGTGTTCTCTTCAATTATAGATGAAGAACACTGATTTTGCTTTGAGATACTTTACTGGAATATCAATAGGTCAGAACTCACTGGAGATGGTCAGAAGATTTCAAAATTTACTGCTGCAGGTTCGCTGGACATAGACATGTTTTTTTCAAAGCCCCCGTACGCCCCTTAATGATTTTATCCACTTATGCGGAGGCTCCTCTAAGGTACGAACACGTCTCACTTAAAATATGGAAGTTTTGCCCGGTAAGAATCATGTAGAATATGTTTGATATGATCAATAATTAAATAAATTAAAGTTTTGATTTCTCGAAGCAATCTTTCGTTCTTTTAATTATTTGACCAATCAAACTAGTCCAAAATGGTAAATATATAATGTAGAATACATTTGATGTGGTCAATAATTAAATTAAGGAAATTTTTGATTTATTAAAGCAATTTTTTCTTCTTTTTAATTATTTAACCAATCAAACTAGTCTAATATAGTAAATATATATTTTTATATATGCTACTGTATGGAAAATAAATATTGCATCTCATAGAAACCCTAAAAAACACAACCAAGAAATCTATTTTTGTGTAGCACCCAGTCAATCCTAACTGACTCGCTTATGTATTTGGATTGTATCAGTAGAACACGTTTTTGGCACATGTTTTGACATTTAAAAATCATTCTAATTTAAGCAAGTCAATAAATAAATAATAAGTAAAAATATAAAATGTATTTTACTTACACCCTGTTTGATTGTGATTAAAATCAGATTTTTAATACATTTTGATAGAAGTATATGCAATTTGAGGTTGAAAAGTTGGGGAATGTATAAAATGTGTGGTTAAAATTAATTATTGACTTTGGTTTGAATTAAAATCATAATTTGAATTTCCATTGGGGGGCTTTATTTGTAAGATTAAAAGATGATTACAGCGTTAATTTTCTACAAGAGAATCAAGTCATGGACTAAGAGAAATGTGAAAATGCTTACCAAAAATTCCGTAACTGTCTGATTTCAATGTAAAACCCTTACAATGCAAATCCGATTCTCCTATATTAGGGGACGAAAGAACTAGCCTTTCTTGTTGCTGAAATTTGGACTAAAATGTATGGAGAAATCTTTTCAAATTGTGTCAAACATTAAGCGTCTGTTCTCTTTACCATTTTCAAACCGTTTTCTGTTTTCGATTTTCCAAAACAACGAAAACGCGTTCTCTTTCTCATTTTCGAAAACGCGTTTTTGAAAACAAGTTGAAAATTTGTAAAGAAAACTCAAAACGATATATTTGTCATTTTTGGTGTTTTCAGTTATAATCAAGTCAAAATTTTCAAAACGCGTTTTTAGCATTTTCAAAACAATTTTTCAAAATGCCAAAAAGAATACATTTTCAAAAATCTCAAAATGGACACTTAAAACACAAAACACAAAATGAATTCAAAACTCAAAACACAAANGCGTTTTTGGTGTTTTCAAAACAATTTTTCAAAATGTCAAAAAGAACACATTTTCAACAATCTTAAAATGGACACTCAAAACACAAAACTCAAAATGAATTCAAAACTCAAAACACAAAGAAAACAGCCCCTAAAAATTCTTATCCTTTTATACAGTAAATTTACAACCCTCCACCTTGATGAAAATATATAACATTTATGTATGACTTTTAATTTGAAATTAAATATGAAATTTTACATTATCATCACGCATTTAATTATGAAATGCATACTGAACATTTCACATGTTTGCTCATCTTTAATTGTCTGCATGGTTTCTGATTTGAAGATGTCGACACAGGAAAGTTGAGGGCACCCAGTGGCATCATGGATATCGTTTTCATATTGTTGGGGACGAGCATAAATTTGTTTACACTACTCGTGCATAAAGGGTTGTAAATATTCTTCCATTAGAGACGTTAGGGATACACATAAAAAAAAGCATAACACAACTAATGTCTAACGTTATTACCATATAGGATAATTTGTGACCTCATTAACATATGAGGACATCAATAGAACATATCATCATCCAGTGTCTTGTGGAGCTTACCTTTTAAAACTAAAGAGATTTTGGTTTATATTATTTGAAGAATTTCAATATTTTCTGTTCCTTAAATATATGTGGATTTTGCAGTACTTAGATGCACAAGTAATTGATTGTGATTGTTGGAGAGGTTGAGCAGTAAATCTTGAAAAAACATCAAATTGGGAAAATAAAATTTTGACCTTTTACAATCAATATGTTTAATCGAATCGAATTGGTCAACTGAAAATTTGAAACCTGCACCAGAAATTGGTCCGGTTTAATCACGTAAGAGGTATAACGGTCCGTCCTATCACGGGTTTGTTAACTCACCTTGATTTTTCATCTTTTTCCTCTATCCTCTATATATTTTCAAAAAATTGAAAATAAAAGTAAAAACCGGAGTCATCGACCTTCACAATCCCCACCATATAAAATTCATTTTCGCCTTTTCATTTGCTTTACAGTTTCTATCTAAAAACCACAAGAAGAAAAGCTGAAAATGAAGGCAGCTATGTTGAGATCTGTATTCAGGAGGAGCTGCTCCACCACTGCCCCATCGGCATCCCACGTAATGCGGCGCGACTTCTCATCGGACTCTGCGCCCGAGCGAAAAGTTGCAGTTTTGGGAGCTGCCGGCGGGATCGGACAACCGTTGGCTCTGCTTATGAAGCTTAATCCTCTTGTCTCCAAGCTCGCTCTCTACGATATTGCCGGAACTCCTGGCGTCGCCGCTGACGTCAGCCACATCAACACCAGATCTGAGGTCTCTCTCTCTCTCTCTCTCTCTCTCTCTCTCTCTATATATATAACTCAATTTCCGTGTCTAGTGTAATTATACCTTATTTCTGGTTTTTATGGAGTTTCATTTGTATTTGTTTAGGGTTTTGGATCACTTATTGCATCCTTTCTCTCACTTTTAGGTTTGGATCAAAGTGTGATTTTTTTTTTTTCAATTTTGTGCTATTTCTTTGTTTCTGTTGGCTCTCTTAATTTTAATACCAATTGCAATAGTTGAAAATGGTTGATTACACTACCAAAGAAGAAGGGAAACAACAGGGTGTGGTGTGGAGAAAGAAGAAGTCCATTTATCCATTATTTTCAATATTTGAAATGACAAAGTAGTTATATACTTTTTTGTGTTTCTTCAAGATGTCAAATACATTTACTCATGAGAAATGATCTCTCTCTTTAAAAATTTGGTCTGTGTCTATTCAGAGAGTCACACTCGAAACAGATGCGGATTCTCTAGATTTAACATGGAAGCTTAGATGACTAATTAAATGATCCCCGTTATCTTGATTCATAGTAATTTCCATATCGAATACTAACATCGAATTTCATTTTCATTTAATTTGGATTGGAACCACCTGAGTTTGTGGAGGAAACATAATTCTAAAATTGTTTTTCAAGAAAACTAGCTTGCTTGTGTTTTCTCCAGCATCAAACAGTAAATTAAACTCACGAGTGAATAGGTTGTGAAATGTGCAGGGATATTTCAATCATAGATGTCATTTTTTCCTCGATCTCACATTCTAAATTCCTTCATGGTCATTATGATTTTTGCAGTATTGAATTTTTGGTTGTTATTTCTGTTCTTTTGAGGTTTGTTCCTCAAAGTTTCATGCTATGCATATACTTGATCTTCATGTCTCATTCCAACAGCTTCATAATCTATGAAGATGTGATCTTTTTTTCTTCAGTGTACTGCATGTTTTTTCACTTATTATCTGTGGTCTGAAGTATAAAAAACATATTTTCTTGAATATTATATAGGTTGCTGGGTACATGGGAGAAGAACAGCTGGGGCAGGCTCTGGAGGGATCTGACATTATCATCATTCCAGCTGGTGTACCCAGAAAGCCTGGCATGACTCGTGATGATCTCTTCAACATCAATGCTGGAATTGTTAAATCTCTTTGCACTGCCATCTCCAAGTATTGCCCCAATGTGAGTCTTCCTGCTTTCAAGTTATTGGATTTTCCATGGCTTCTCTTTACTGAAATGTTCCATAACTATATTTATGCTACTTTCTTCAAAATCAGGCGCTTGTCAATATGATTAGCAACCCTGTGAACTCTACTGTCCCAATTGCTGCTGAGGTTTTCAAGAAAGCAGGAACCTACAATGAGAAGAAACTGTTTGGTGTGACCACACTTGATGTCGTTAGGGCCAAGACATTCTACGCTGGCAAGGCCAAAGTCAATGTGGCAGGTGTGTGTATTTATATATACTTGCTCAGTCAATATTGCTTGTATTGAATTATATTTTTCAAATTGAAATTTCTGGTCACAGCCTAAATTTTCTGCCTCTTTCTTGCAGAGGTCAATGTACCCGTTGTTGGTGGGCATGCTGGCATAACCATTCTCCCTTTGTTTTCACAGGTACTGGATCTTTTTTTTTTTTTGCTCGTTATATTTTGTCTTATTTTTTCAAGTTGGCAATAGTGCGCTTCATTTAGACATACGATGTATGGTTGAATGTTTGATAATAGGCCACACCAAGAGCCAATTTACCGGATGAGGAGATTAAAGCTCTCACGAAACGAACTCAAGATGGTGGGACGGAAGTTGTCGAAGCTAAGGCAGGAAAGGGTTCAGCTACGCTATCAATGGCGTAAGTATCAACTATTCTATTTTTTGCATCGAATTTTTGGTGCATGGTATTTGGTCAACTAGTGGTTTTGAGACTGAAGATCAGATTTGAAAGGAAGAGGCTATTTCTAAATCCTAGATGACTTAGTTGCCGATTATGCTATTCTATGTACATTGTACAGTATACACACAAAACTCCACGTGCTACTATGGCACAATCAATTTCCTTTTATTTCTTGATTGGTGTGTGCTTTGATGTGTACACCATCCAGATGCATGACAAACTGGACCTACGCTGTAGTAAAGATTTTTCCAATTTTTCGGTCATAACAGACAATTTTATACTGGGATGAATGTCAAAATCTGCCATTGAATTTGATGCTGGGTGTTACTCGCGATTTCGTGCTAATGACTTGTCATATTTGATTAAATAGTCCTGACGAAGCACTGATTTTTATGCAGTTATGCTGGGGCCATATTTGCTGATGCCTGCTTGAAGGGACTTAACGGGGTCCCGGATGTTGTTGAGTGCTCATTTGTGCAGTCAACAGTCACTGAGCTACCTTTTTTCGCATCCAAGGTAATAGAACCACAACCATACTTTTTTGGTTCATCAATGAGATGTGAACACTTGCTTGGCTATATGAGAACAATGATTTTTAATGGATAAAACCTCTGGTTATCAGGAGTCCACATCTTTTGAGTCGTAATTTTTTTTTTGAATGAGTCACTCCACTTGACTCGTTGAACAATTATCACGTGTGTGCCTTCTTGCAAAGCCTTAAATCATCACATTGTGATGATGTGTGAGGCTATGTTGTCTGCGTTGTTGGCTGGCTAACATACATATGGGATTTTTTAAGCTTAATTGAGGATATCGAATTTAACTGATCATTGGTTATGAAACCTCGTGTATACTGTAAGTCGTTCATATTTTCTAATTCAGGTTGGCCTGCTTGATTTTATGGGCACGAATCTTTCTCAAAACAATTGCCAATATATGTTTTTATAATCCACAATTCTGCAAATAAGGTTCTGGTTGTTAGCTCATTACCAATTAGTACTTGTGAAAATTGTCTCGTTTCTGCTTCCAGGTGAGGCTTGGGAAGAACGGTGTTGAAGAAGTCCTAGGCTTGGGCCCACTTTCTGATTACGAGCAACAAGGACTAGAAGCTCTTAAACCCGAGTTGAAATCCTCTATCGAAAAGGGTATCACTTTTGCCAACCAGAGTTGAAATGGCCAATCCAATTTCAATTCTAATATTAAAGAAGTCAAAAACAATTTTGCAAATCTTTGGGTGTTGTATTTACTGTGTTTACTGTTACAAAGAGGGATCAAATATGGCTACTCTTGAGTAGTCTTATTACTATTTCTCTAATAATACCAGCAACATAAATAAAACTGTTTTGAGGTACGTATTTATTTGGAGATTATAACTATGCTTCTTATGTTTCTCATTGGTTAATGCACTTAAGTTGATCATTCGTCTGCTAGCCAAGTCAAGTGCTGCACGTGGGAGGGATCGATTTAAATTTGTGATTGTTTGACTACTCTATTACACAATTTATCCTTTTTAAGGGGAAAATAATATTTAAATTAATAAACATAATAGTATAATCTCCTTTTATTTATAAAAAAAGACTACTAAAACTAAGCTCTAAATATATTATTAATGTGCTTTATGATATTCCTTGCCAGGCTGTCGGGGCAAGCGCAATTCTACACTTGTAAATTATCGATGTCCAAAATTAACAAACGGAAGAACTGTTTGTTTGACTTGAACATTGCTCGGTTTAGGACTAGACAAAGGGTCTTTTGCGTTTGAATTCCTAATTCAGAATTTTCTCTCTCTTTGGATATGTTGACCGTTCTGTTTTGTGAATTTCTGATATATGTATTATGTAGTTATGAATGAATAGAGATTTGTTGTCTAATTTGTTGTCTATTTAATTAGTTATTGATACATAATTTTTAAATTGACGTTGTCTCAAATTTATCCTCGTTAATTTCACCACTGACCCACTAAATTGATTTAAAATGATGCGTCGATGATTAATTGGGTGAACATAAAAGTGGACAACAGATCATCAACTCATAATTGATGTTAATTTCTCCTCAATATTCAAAGGAGCGTTCCGTGTTGCTACTTGTTTAATTTCTGATGTGTTGTGTAGTTATGAATGTTGTTAATTTCTGCTCAATTTCAAAACGAGTGAAAAAACGTGTTTGATTGAAAATGAGGTTGAGGAAACATATTTTTGTTCCCAACAAAAAAGAAAGAAATGAAGCGGAGGAAAAGAGAGGGCAAAAATCTACTTTCCTGCCGTAACAAATTAATTAATCCACGCAAAAATATAGAATAGCTAGAGGATATAATAATATAAAAGACAGTTAAATTTCCCATGTATTGCACTTTATTGACATAAATTTGCGTCATTGTACACGAACTACACGTTTGCAACCAGCTAACTTCGACGAAATCAGAAGAAAGTGTTGATCCTAAAAAATGAATTAACAGATACTAGGCCGGCCACGTCAAGCACGATTTCGACGCGTTCCTATCGGAATAACTACGGTAGCAAGGAGGAAATGAAAGCGTAAGGTAATCTACAGTGAGAGACAAAAAATATTCAAGCTCAGGTAAAATAAAAGCAATTGAGCTAACAACAATCACCTAACAAAATCCAAACTCATTTATGTAACAACAAACGCGAATATGTGGAAAGATAGTTGAAGTATTAATATATTTCATTTCAAGGGTTTGTGTATTCTTTGAATATATGAGTGTTGATTTTGTTATCAATCATCCAACACCTTTTCAATCACAAAGAGGACCTATTTATACCGCATTGGCCGACGTGCCGACCGTTGGATCTAAACCACATGGCCTCATCTCCCTTACTAAGTCTTCACATCATTGTCTATTCATACAATAAACGCATTGATAAATGGTCAGCCACCCTATACAATAGACTAACATACTATCAAACTTTATTACAAGTGTTACATCAATCACCTCTAAGAGCTCTTCAAATCTATTACAAGAGATCTTCATGAGCTTCAGACGAGTTTGAGAGCCTCGAAGAGATATTTTGAGGTGGTTCTCTAAGTGGAGAGCTTTAACTCCTTTCTTTGCTTCTTTAAGCAGTGCGTCAGCAAGCACTTCGACTTGTAGAGCAAAGACTTCAGTTTTGAGGTCCGCTTCAGCAAGCACTTCGGCTTGTTTGACCTCTTCCTATTTTGACCTTATGAGTCTTTATTTGACTTTCTGCCCACATGACACTTTTTCTTTGAGCCTCGGAGTCCGAGGCGTAACAGAAAGCATTTAGCACAAGAGTAAGGTCAGTTAAGGGTTCGATTAAGAACGGAAATTTGACCAGAGTCTCCATTCAGAAAGAATACTTCTAAAGGTATATGTGATGATGATGTTGTCGTTGTCATTGCTGAATTAAATCTGTACGTTGGTTGTAGTATTTTGCTACCTCGAGGACATGGTATGGTTAAAAGTCGAGGTCCTGTCCTCATTTGCCAAACCTGCAAGAAACCATATTATTTTAAAGAGACTCCTTTAAAATAGAGAATGAGTTTGACAAATAATTATATGCATTCAAAATATTTCAATTTTCAATTGAGAAAAATAATATAATAATTTAAAGGGAAGTTAGTGAAAATAAAAGATAAAGAAAAACAATAAATATTTCTTGGAAGTAGTAAAATTAAGTATTAAATATAAAGAGCATGTTGGAGTAACTAAAAGTTTTTACTCTCTGAATGTTCTCTAAATTGCAAAATACGCTCTTTAAAAAATAAGAGTGTGATGCTCTTAATTCAAGTAAATGCAATACCACATCACCCATCAGATAAGAGCAGATGGTAGTAACTTAAGCGAATGCTGAGTATTGATTATCATTATTTCAAGGCATAATCAAACAACAGAAAAAATATGAATATGGCATTTCTTTTCACTGTGACAGTGCTTGTGCAGACTATACTATTCAAATAAGGAGTGCCATCATGCAAGAGAATAGTACCTCAACTATTCCTTTCCGAGGTGCATGGATAGCTAGACAAAGGCAATAATCACTCTTTGAGTACCCATAATAAGCAGGACGTGAAGCTGCAGTATCTTTATTGACAAGCATCTCCAAAAATAGGCAGTTCGCATCACGATATCCCTGCAAGAGAAACAAAGATCAATAAGGTATATCGTAGATGCCTCAAATAAATAATTAGCATATGCATCACAAACCTTCCATAAGCGCACCACCACAAGAGCTTGGGTGTCTAACAACAAAATTCGTCCAAGTGAATCAGTTATTGCAGCCAAAGTACCAGTAGGCGACAATGTGAGCTTTTCACCCTTCCTTGGGTGATCCTTCAAACAAGTGAGAGGAGAGGCTGTCATGAAATACAAGTTTTTAGTTTGTAGCGCAAGCGTGTCAGCATCTTTGATGGACAAAATCTAATCAGTAGAAGTATTAATCATCTATACCTACATTTTGACTTAGAAATTAGAATTGTCTCTCTTCAGAAATTCGACAGAAAAAATGCACTAAGAACTAAGAGGGTGTTAGTTTAAAAACAATATAACAATTAGAAGCAATTATGTCACCTCGAGCAAATGGTTGAGCCTTCGCTTCTGGCTTTTTTGTTGGCTTTTGTTCACTACGCCATATCAATTTCGAAAATGAAGCAATTGTCGAAAATGTTGCTGGTACAACTTTTGACAGAATAGCCCCCACTAGTGATCTGCTCTTGTCCTCTGAAAGTCTTGAAATATGAAACGAAAGATCAAGCAAGGAGGACAAAAATTGGAAAATGTAGAAGCTATAGCATAACGAGAACAGAAAATATTTTACGGGGAGAGGGATTCTATGGAAATTATGTAACCAAAAAGCACACCACACCAACCTAAATGCTGAAATTACGGCATCATCTCCAATAGTGACTGCACAATAGTAATGTTGACTTGACTGCACAACAATAAAAGCAGCTGAATTCAAATACCAGAATTAATTCAGAAACTTGCAAAAGTCACTGGATCAAAGAATTTGAACATAAATACAAAGCTGTTATCCACAACAGGGAGGAATATAGAAAGCAAGAAAGCAAAAGAATGGATGGTAGTAAGAGTTAAAAAAAGAAAGTGGATATAAAACTCTAAAAGATAAAAAAAAAATATGCTAAAGCTTCAAATAAAATAGTAACATTGTTTAAAAGTTTTAACAGTCTTAATCTACGAGCATTGTTCATTAATACTCTAAACAATATATTTTAGAGAAAATCTTAAGTTTATAACTACCTGGATTTCCATTAGAGGTGGGGGCATTACACCAGTAATAGCAGCATCTGAACATGGACCATATTTGCTAACATTCCACAGCTGGTAAGGAAGCCTTGTAAAAGATATTCCAGAATCATCCGGATCCATCTTATCAAAAGAATCATTCCAAGACTGAGAATCTGTCCCTTGAAACCATCGTTGCAGCATATTCTACATCTCATCGAGGATACATATCAGAGTTTAGAAAAATATCAGAACTTATGGGAAAATATATACTGAAGTAAATAAGAAGAAGAAAAAAAAGCTGAAAAGGGTGATCTAGGATATAGTTCAATCTTTTAGTGCTAAAATCATGATACCAATATGCCAAGAGAATTAATCTGCTGAAAATTACATAGATAAGTAATAACAATTATATACCTGAATGTCAGATCCTTCAAACCGAGCAATTACGCCTGGCATAACAACGCAAACCTCCTCTGATGATGTATCTTCTGTTAAATCTTTCTTAGTTCCACGGACCCTCAACTTTAGAATCTTTCCTGGGTTCACGATCTGCAAATTACGACCAGCCATTAAAAAATTCTTTCATTTGAACTTATAGACTGGTAATAATAACAATTGAGGATGCTCAGCAATTAGAACTACAGTTAGTCTCAATGTACTTTCGATATGAGTAAACAAATATCAAATTCAGTTAAGTCAGTCACCAGTCATTCATTCACGAAATCATATATTAATCATTACCAAGGATCACCCAAAATCAAATTAAAGATCCAAACTTTACCAAATTCCATACAGAAAATAGAAACACGATTAAAAAAACATAATTATACACGTTCAAAACTGCCAACCTGTTTGTGAATGAGAGTGCCATGGAGAGAATAAATCAAAAGGTAGCCACATGAGGTTCCAACGGCGAGCACTCTGCTGACGTCATCATCGAAAACGAGCCACTCGACAGCGGAAATTAACTCAGGTTCAATTGGGGAGAGGTCGGGTCGAATCTTGACGACCCGGTTCTTGTCGGGGTCAGGCCCGCCATTGTTAGGGGATGACCAGTGAAGGATGAGAATTAGGAAGCGATTGGCAAGTGCTACGGAGTGGGTGTCGAGGGAAATTAGAAGATCGGGATTGTCGACGAGCCAGCCTTCCTTACCGGCGCCGAGATCTGTTAAGGCATCGCAGGCTATACAGCCGAGATCCGTCGTGTGTAAGCGGCGAGACATTGATAAAAGGATTTAGGACATTGGTGGTTGATCGAAATTTGTACAAGTTTGGCTAATATGAGAAAATTAAAAAATTAAAAATAACTAAAAGAAAATATTTTTTTTTTTTCGTTATAAACTGTAAAAAATGAACGTTCGTTAAATAAGTATTATCGATCTAACGGAGTCAAAATTTCCCATCCATGTATTATGTGAAAGGGTCTCATATTTCGGTACATCAACTTATGTTGAACATAGGCACTTTTCGCAAAACAATCGTTGAGAATATATTTTTGAATTTGTTCAATTGATGGGTCTCGACCGTTACCCCTTCCAAGTCGAGACTTCTCTCATTGGGTTCTAATTCTTAGATGGGGATGCCACTCGGATTAGTCTCGCACCAATGTATCCACATGAGGTTAGATTACTTTTAATATACTAGATTTAGTCTATGTTTAGTTTGAATTAAAATCAAATTAAAATTTTTAAATCAAGTCAACAATTAATTTTATTCACACACTTCATGAAATTAGTAACTTTTTAACAATACATTTTATCAAAATTACTAAAATTTGATTTTAATTTTTATCCTAAAGGGCTTATTCAAGAGGGGAATTTAAAAACTAGATTTATGACTATTGACTGAATATAAATATATTAGGTCTGGATCTACTTGCTATATTTTCAATACATCAAGGACCCCACCTGTAATTTTTCCGGATAAGAACGAAGATATTCCATTTCGCCTTGCAACATAATCCCGTAACCAAACACTCCCCCAAATCCCCACCATATATAAGCAAAGGGTCCCTTCATCCCCTCGCCAATCCACCGGTTTCCACACGCAACGCGCACAGATTTTTATCATCAGAGAAAAGTAAAGGAGGAAAGCAAGAAGAAATGTCAGGAATATCACAGGATTGGGAGCCAGTGGTGATCCGCAAGAAGGCCCCTACTGCCGCCGCCCGCAAGGATGAAAAAGCCGTCAACGCCGCCCGTCGCTCCGGCGCTGAGATAGAAACCGTCCGGAAATGTAAGTTTTTTGAGTATATTTTGCGCCATTACATACCTTTTTTTTTTTGAAGGAAAATTATTATATTGTTCTGTACGATTTTTTATATTTTTTTATCCGCTGGATGTGTATGTGTTCGAAGTAAATTGATTGACTTTTTTCCAAGGTTTTTTTTTCATCGGATCTTTCAGTATATTCATCTTTCTGTATTGTGTACACATAAGATAATATGACTTTGTATATATGCTTTAGTTTGTTCGGCTAGGGTTGCGATTCTTTTCAATGATTAATGTTCTTTAATTCATTCCTTTGTGCAATTATTCATGAAAATGTTTGTTCTTCCACGGCTGAATATTATCTAACCTCTTTTCAGGTCAACCTATTTAACTTCAGGTAAGATTCTAATTGTCGAAATAGTTTAGTCCTGGTCACTAATAATTTCAATATATTAAGGTTTGATTAAAAATCATGGTATAATAGGGTTTCGCTACATGTATTTGGAGCCTAGAAATTACACTGTGAATAAAAAATTCATATTGGATTGGAAGGTTTTTTATTTCAATCTTAAAGCCCCTAATTCTAAATCAGAGTAACTCAAGAGTTTAGCTTAGAGGATTAGTTTAAATGAAGGTCTTGTTGACCTTGGGTTGCTGCAAACTAAAAACTTTTGTATTTTCTCTATTTCAAGTGGTCGCTGTTGTCTGTCCTTTATATCTATTTTTTCCTTTTATTACAAAATATGTATCATTTGTTTCTGTTTTCGTAATTGAATCTTCGCTAATAACTGAGCAGATTATATCATGCATGGATATTCCTGTGGTAAATATGAAAAAAAGACGACTCTTACCAGGACGATGGATAACTTCACTTTACAGGATTGGCAATCATGTTGATGTTGATCCAGTTTGTGTTCCATGCAAAAATAAAACTCAATTATATATTGTGAGCGGGCAGATTCAATGCAGCGTTGAACATATTTTTAGGATACTCCAGAAGGAAATCTTTAGCTTAAAGTATCTAGCAGGACAAATGCTAACATCTCTTTTTTGGGCTGTCAATCGTGTTGATGTCAGTCGAGATTGTTCTATGCAAAAATAAAAATAAATTATATCATTATCATCTGTAGACGAGTTGCCAGGGTTTCTCTTTTGTCCTCCAAAATCAAAATCCTTTTTTAAGTTGTGTTCTTGTTTTCCCTTATATACTGTTTGTCTAGATGTTTAAGGAAGTGTTGATGACCTTTGTGTAGATCTAGCTTTGTTTGCAGCTTCTAACATTTATTCTCTTTCCTGCAGCTAATGCGGGGTCAAACAAAGCTGCCTCAAGCAGCGCCACATTGAACACCAGGAAGCTCGATGAAGAGACAGAAAATTTGGCTCGTAAGTTGAAATCGTTTGTATTTTTTCAGAACCTTTATATGGTTGTGTTATGAAATATTCATTTGCATTGTTAAGTCGCGTGCATGCTTCCTCCTTTGAATAAGATCATACTCCCTCATTTCCATAATATTTATGAAATCTTTTTTATTTTTATCTGGAAACATCACTTATCCTATATTTGTCAGAGTAGAAGAGAAGATGACAAAAATTAGTAAAAATGAGTGAAACTATGAAAATTGCTTCCTTTATACAAGACTTCCTTTTTATGAGGTTGTGAGGAAACTGAAAATAATTTAGTTTCTCATTCTATTAGAAGAACAGCGGACTTGCAGATATTTTCTCAAGTGATCATCCTTCTTTAGCCATCTATATCTTATGGACACGAGTTTATCTGGATATCCCTCTCCCTTGTCATGATTTGCAATTTATTTCTAAGAACACCCTCTCCGCTTTGTCCCTTAGCAAGAAGGGAACTTGAATTATTTGGTGCTTCATTGATTAAATTGTAGATAAATATATTCTTTTGAGTTTTGTCGTACCTGCCTAAATTTCTCTCTATTCACCTAGGGAACCTTTTCATTTCCTCTTTTACCAACTGCCTTGGAGTGGGGTAGGTGGACTGAGCTATTTCCTTACAGAATTCTGATTAAAACCTTTTTTTATTTTTTATTTTTTTTTATGGTTGGATCACTATTTCAGCATGTAAATGCTTCAATTAATGCGTGTTTCAAATATGTTGTCAAAATTCTGGAAACTGTTCTCTGAATGCATTGTTGAAAAGATTATTAAATGTTGTCAATCGGTTGTTAATTAGCTTCTCAGTACTGTTCCGTAGGAAAATTTTCTGATATGTTACCAGAAACTTGTTTCTTTTTTCAGCCTTAGGTTTACCCTGATCCAATTTATTACTATTGAGTATTGGTTGATAATCTACTAATCAAACTTGTGGCCTGTTATATGCACTCGTTGCCTGTTCCAGTTGTTCGATGTCATTTTTACTTATTAATGGATTTGGTGTATTTTATAATGTTTGCTGTTTGTCATTTTGTGGTTTTGGTTTTGAGCCAACTCCAAGGCAGCATGATTTCATTTTTTATGACTCCTATGTCTAAAGTAGTTATTAGTCAAAGTTCTAGGCTTATGCAGTTTGGTTTGTATTATTTAATTGTTTCATTATTACCTGCCTTCACGTCCCATTTAATATTTTCCATTTTGTCTCAGATGAAAAGGTGCCCAGTGAACTGAAGAAAGCCATTATGCAGGCTCGATTGGACAAGAAATTGACCCAGGCTCAGCTTGCTCAGGTCTGTTTTACCCCCCTTGGTAGCATACAAATGAATCATCAAACTTACACTCTTAGGACATGAAATTCATTGTTGCTTGTAATCCTTGACTTCAGATGATAAATGAGAAGCCCCAAATCATCCAGGAATATGAATCTGGAAAGGCAATTCCAAACCAGCAGATTATTTCAAAACTGGAAAGGGCCCTTGGCGTGAAACTGCGAGGAAAGAAATAAAACAAGCAGCAAGTAGAGTCTAAAAATTTGCTTGCAATGTTGTTTTCGAGTCCTAAAAAAGTGGTGGTGTACATGAACATGTTTACTTTTGTTTTTAACCGTCGCATCTGCTACTACTATGGATTATGGATTTGGCTATCCTTGTGAATAGGGGATGTTTTTCGAGTTAAAATATGAGGATTCCTCTCATCTCATGGTTGTACATCGCAATAATGTTGTTTTTTCCTTTCATGTAATAAATCTATGAGACATTGGAGGTGAAATGTTGTGGTTGTCTGAATTTGGAATATCCTTTGTTACCCATGGAACTTGTGCAAGAACCAGGAAGATGTTTGCTATAATTCAAACTGAAATAGTACAATACATACTGTACATCAAATACTTCCATCAACCAAATGAGATCATTCAGATACAGCGAAAGCAAAAATTCTCTCAAATGTATAAAAGTTAACAGGTTCCAGGATAAACAGTTATAAATTACTCGCATGCCAGTTTTGTTCCAAAACTGGTTAGACAAATAGCAAATGCTTGAAAAGCCGACAAAGGTTGCATATAGTCCATTGTGAAGGTATCACATCCTACCTTCCCAAACTGGAGAAGTACTGTTTCCTCATCACCTTTTCCACCCGGCTGACTTTGATCAATTGTTGCAACCAGTTGAAAGTTCTTGACTGATGCAACTGTCACTCTACCATGGAAATTCAAGCACCAACATTCCAAGTGTTCATGCCACCTTGGAGCTTTGTTCTTTAAAACTGTGTATCCGAGACTCGAGGACTCGGGCTTCTTCATTCTTAAATTAACTTGAGATTTGTCCACTCCCATTTCTTCTGACATTCGGCACTTAAGTGAGCACGCCATTCTCCTCGGGCCTCTTGACTTCAAGAGGTTAAACTTGTAGGACACCTGCCCAATTTCAAAATTACCAGCTGGAACTTGGGGACTTATCTGTTTGCTTGCAAAACGACGACCAGCTCTACTGCTTGAAGGCTGTGCTCCACTATGTGGCGGTTGGCTATCATAGATTGAAAAATTTGTGCCAAGGAAATCCGACCTGTCACAAGGGAAAAACACAATTGGCTGAATGTCTCAAAGACAAAAGGAAATAAATTTTCAATGATAGAATTTTTATGTAACCAAAATAAATTGATTTGCAAAGCCTTGAGAGAGAAGCAGAAAATTTTGATACAATAATTATAAGGAAATGCAACTGATGTACCCTTGAAGAAATACGTTTCCATCAGTTCCATCCAACAGTCAACAGAGTACAAACAAAAAAATCAACTAGAAATTTCATTCAAATACCACACATTATAATCATCAATCACATCTCCATCTTAAAAGGAAAGCACCCGTTTAGCAGGACTTTTGAAAGGCCAAAAAATGCTTATGGGACTAGGAAGCTGCTTTTGAGTCTGTTTGATTAATTTTCTGGAAGTGCCTTCCCTATGTAGTTAAAAGAGCTTTTAGAGAAAACAATTTTACAAGAAGCAGAAGCACTACCAAATGGGCCCAAGTACCATTCAAAAAACATGAAATCATAAGTTGTCGTCAACCCTTCGCCGCAACATCTAGCAAAAGCTTCAATAATTACGATAAAAGTAAGATCAACCATGTTAAAGAGAAAGTAACATAATGGTTTCGCTTGCCACACAAGTTACTTTTCAGTAACTAAATAGGAATTCTTACCTTAATTTTCCAACATAGGCATTACTTCCTTGTGATAGATCGTCAGCATCGAGTGATATAATGTACTCGATGTGAGTACCATTCCTGTATCTTCGTGCTGCCAAGAGGAACTTCCCTTCGTCCATAAATGCTGTCATAAATAGTGGAAGACATCTGAGCATAGATCATAAGATCATAAAAGAGCCAACCAAAAGGAAAATCCATGATAAATATAGAGGTATAGGTAAAACATTCCTTGACTGTCCTTATTAATCTATGTGGTCAATAAAGAAAATTGCAATCATAGACTATATAATCCCAATGTCAATCTCAAAGCTATATAACAATTAGTATGTCTAGTTTTATAATCAGCATACTAGACTGCCAAATTATTATGGTTTAGAACAATCAATATTTTTAATATATCAACATTTGATTCCTTCTCATTACTATTTTATTTATCCTTTAAGGGGGAACAGGAAGCACAGATGGAGATCCCTAGCGAAGACATATTGAAGGCTTGCCAAATTTGGATTCTTATTTTCTAATGTTTTGCTTAAAAGTTAAAACTGCGCTAAGTAAAAACCAGCCAACAGCAAACCCGCTGACTCAGAACCAGTTTGCTTTTCTCTGAAAAAAAGAGAACTTCTAGAACCCAATGACTAATGGAGTAAAAGGCCAAAAGAGGCCGAGTTTCCTACCCATTGGCCAGCACTCTTTATAGTTTGCTTTCTCAGTTTCTTGCACTGAATTTCGTAGTGGGAATATGAAAGGAGCACAGATCCAACTACCATCTCTTGTTCATTATTCAGTACAGGATTATATATGTTGTAAATATATTATTCTCATGATTTATCATTTTGTGCTATTGTTATTTGAAAAAGACGTATTAAGAAATTCTCAAAATAAATAATTTCTTGAACTTGATTTCTTTTTTCATTCTAATTCACTCTTTCTCATTTTACTTCATTTTAACAACACACTAAAATGCAATATAAAATATAAGTGCTGCGTGATATGCTGAAGCTTTAGCTATATTTGTCGTCTCATTTTCTATTGATACTAGAAGTGACAACGAAATTACTAGGTTTAGGAAACCGACCAAGGAATGTCGAACCAGGGTTGAATCCGTTATCAAATTTAAATAAACATACCACAAAAATTTGACAAAAATGGGTTTAATTTTCTAAAGCAATCTATATATATAGATAAAAGCACTCATTAAACTTTGTTAAATTCAATTAGCTATGACCATTTCTAGTATTGATAGAAATTTAGATAACAAATATAAAGTTTCAATTGAATTGCTTGAATAAATGTATAGGGTTTCATTGTGCTGTTAAAGGAAAATGAGAAGATAAGAGTGATCTGAAATGAAAAAAGAAATAAGTTTGCAATATCAATTATTTTGGGATTTAATTTTTGTATAAATTTTCTATCATATAACAATTAACAATAGCACACAATGAACGGTGCAAGAATGATTTAAGTAATATATGTGTAAATAAATGATGAAGAAAAGATGGTAACTGGAATTAAAATTTTATGCTTATTATATAATTGTGCATCGGAATTCAGTGCAGGAAAATTGAGGAAGCAAACAATAAAAGGTGTGGGGCAATAGGGTAGGAAACTATACCTTTTTGGACCTTTTACTCCATCCATTATTGGGCTCCAAAAATTTAAAGTTTTTCATTTATTCCTTAGAAAAACAAACCAGCAAAACTAGTCCCACATGACGCAGGAGCATATATTTGACACGGAACAAGAAAGAAAAGGAGTGTAAAGAAGAAAAGAATTTATGGCAAATAAAATTATATTATTTATATAATTCAGGTGTTGACAATTACAATGAATAAGCTCTTTATTTATAAAACAAATAATCTAAAGGAAGCTAAAAATAAACGAACTTCTACTAAGCTAAAATTTTATCAAAATATTAAAACTTGTCCAATCTAAACAATCATAATTAGAATTAAATTCTATTTTACACTTTCATCTAAACTATATCTCTATTTGTATCTCCATCACCAGGTCAACCAGTTTGCTGTGGGGACGGGCTAGTTTTTAACGATTTTTAATTAGAGCAGTTTTAAGTGAAAACAGAACCAGTTTTCGGCCAGTTCTGGGTTTTCCCGGTCGAATTGGCTGGTTTAGATTTGACAACATATGAAAATTAAGCGTGGTCAAGTTTAATGAGTACTTTTAACTACATATAATTAATTTAGTATATTAACTCATTTTTGTCAATTTTTAGTGTATATCTATTTATCTATTTTTGATAACTTCTTTGACCTTTTGACAATTGACCCTTTCTATTAGTTTATGCACGTGACAATTTTCAAAACATAGCTTGTTTAGGAAAAGAAATTAGAATTTATTTTAATTTGAGTCTCCTATTTAAATTAGGTTAAAGTTAAACTAAAGCCCCTTATAAAGAGGGTTAATATTCAATACAAATCAGTTGAATAAACAAAGAATTTTTCTCTAATTTTCTCCCCCTCTCACATTTCTCCCTCTTTTTTACGCTTCAGCCCCTTCGTCTATTCTCTTCCTATTCCTTTTCTCCTCTGTTCTCACCCTTCATCTAAATTCTCTCCTCTTCTAGTATGCAATACGTCAAGAACCAGACATCATTTAGAATTAGAATCTTAAAAACACTATATTTCTTAATCATCCAAAGACCAGATCAAGTTAACTAGTAATGAACATCAAAAGTAGAGAAAAGAAGAGGAGAAAATCTTTGCTCTCATTAAAGAAAACATTATGACAATCCATGCGCACTGGACACTGAGATGTATCCACAATAAGTGTAATGATATAAGTTTTGGTTGCCAATGTGTATCACTGATTCTGGTTGCTTTCTAATGTAGTAATGTCTTTTTTGTCTCCAATCAGACATAAGTTGCATGTCTTAGGAAACCTCCTTTATCTCTCCTTAGATCATAAATTTCAATTTTGGGGAATCCTATACCTTTTCTATTGTCATTGCATGCAACTTAAAAGTAAAAGGTACAAATACTTCAGGATAAAATATTGATAATATAAAAAAAAACTAAAATATAGACTTAAGGAAATGCTTTGTGAATATCTGGAGCACTATTAGAAATAGATAACAACGTGAAACAATTAAGTAAAAACTCTTACATTTTGAGTAGTGACGGATCCACGGTTGACCGTTGATTGTCAATGGCCGCCACAAAATCAAATATATTTATTACTTTGCTAAAACTGAACATATATATATATTTCTGTTACATTTAATTTAACATCCACCAAATGCCATAGTGGTCAAGCTTTTCATAATTTCTAAAATTATGGAACACTATTAGACTAAAATATAAAAAAAACTAAAATATAGACTTAAGGAAATGATTTGTGAATATTTGAAGCACTATTAGAAGTAGATGACCGCGTAAAACAATTAAGTAAAAACTTACATTTTGAGTAGAAACGGATCCACGGTTGACCGTTGACCGTTGATTGTCAATGGCCACAATAAAATCAAATATATTTATTACTTTGCTAAAACTGAATATATATATATATATATATTTCTGTTATATTTAATTTAACATCCACCAAATGTCAGTGGTCAAGCTTTCCACAATTTCTAAAATTATGGAGCACTATTAGAGTAAAATATAGACTTAAAGAAATGATTTGTGAATATCTGGAGCACTATTAGAAGTAGATGACAGCGTGAAATAATTAAGTAAAAACTCTTACATTTTGACCAGTGACAGATCCACGGTTGACCGTTGATTGTCAATGGCCGCAGTAAAAATCAAATATATCTATTAATTTGCTAAAACTGAACATATATATATATATATATATATATATATGTATATATATATATATATTACATTTAATTTAACATCCACCAAATGCCAAAGTGGCCAAGCTTTCCATAATTTACCGGGGGGGGATCAAATATCTATTACTTTGCTAAAACTGAAAATATATATTTCTGTTACATTAGGTGTTAACATCCACCAATGCCATAGTCGTCAAGCTTTCCAAAATTCCAAAGGGGAAAATAGGTTTGAATTTTTCCCATTGCATTGGTTTTAATAACTATGCTTCAGAATGATGGAAGATATTAAACTAAAATAATTGAATAAAGGATTGTTCTTGTAGATAGTCCGCATGTGATTTTGACACAATGCATAAGATAACAATAAGTGGAAAGGTGAACAATTATTGTTAATGCAAGAAGTGAAGAAAAATTAACAGACCAAGTCCAGATACTTAGCAAACATCAATCATGATGTCTCTATTCATGAGATATTAATAATAATGGCCCAACAGATTTTTAATGGTCCTCCTAACAATAGAGGTTAAACTTCAAGGTTCTAAAACAGTCAATTCACCAGATAGAAAATGACTGAATATCATCAGTTACACAAGCAAATTTCAAGTTAAAAGTCATCTTGGAAACTTCCAATAAAGGTTTACTTACATGGTGAAAGAGCTAGACAAAGATAAAACGTAGCATTCTTTTTGTCACGCTTTATAAGACACTGATGTGGAGACTCCTGAGGCCCTTGCTGCAGCATACAAGAAATTTAAAGTATCAGCCAACATAATTTCTAAAGTTCCCAGTTCGACATGGATAAAGTTTAATTATATCACACATTTTTGACAACAATGAAACTCGTTGAACATAAATAACATAGAAAACTTAAAAACAATCAATAACCATCGAATCTTTTTGCCCAAATCGTATCTCCAGATGCTTTCGTTTAATCAACTACTGCAGAATACTCCAGCAATTTTCACTACTGAATATTTCCCCATGAACGCTATATGCGTACAAGCATATGTATCATTTTATTCCAAGAAACTTAGCCCAAGTCTAATGAAATTATACAAAATAGAATCATCAATTAAATACAAATGAACTAAAGTTGGTTCAATTAGAAAATGACTAACAGGCTACAGCTATTTCTCAAAAGCAATTGGCAACATGACAATTTCCATTCATAAACAACCATCTCAAATTCGAAGAGAGTTATTTCTATTCCAATTCGAATGCCCTAATTCTGTATAGTTATTAAATGAGCAACAGTTCTCAAACCAGACTCAGATCACTAATATCAAAATCCACGAAATTCCCAAATCACTAATTTGAAACAGAAGTACTTCAAAACAGACCAAAAACATAAAAAATCAACCTTCTTGAGGCACGAAGGGAAAGTGATTTTTGCAGCCTGTGGATTAACGGACGCCTTCTCGACCACATCTTTTGTGACCTTCCTCCACTGCTTGCAAACGCACCCGCATGCAACAACGTTTTGGCGCTGTGGCCATTGCTCCTCGCTCACCTCCACTCTCTGTATTATCTCCCCCAGCAGCTCCGGCAACATACCTGCCCACAAACCCGACTTACCAACGACGCCGTTTTGCTGTTCTTCTGTATTACAATCATTTTCCTTTTCTGCGGTTTCTATTTCTTCTTTGTTATTGTAATTAAAACTAATTTGGGTATCTGGGGATTTGAATTCTTTAAAGGATTTGGACAGTGTCAAGGAACGATGTGAGAATTTTGTGGAGAGAAAAGAACGTCGCAGCGACATCTCGTTTTCTAGAGAGAGAAACGCGAGGGATCTGGAGAGAGAGAGAGAGTGGAGTGAGAAAAATGAGAGAATTTCTTGAATCAATACGGAGTTACAGTTATCCGCTTGTGTCGTGAAATTAAGCCCCCTGTATGAAAATAAAAAACAGAGTTTTGGATAGTGCGTTGGTTAGGAATTACTGAATTTTTTTGAGTTTTAAGTATATGAATAGGTAATTAAAAATGAGCATATTGAAAAAAGAATTTGAAAATAATAATTATCTATTCTAAATGACGTGGAAGTCAGGTATTGACTCTTATTTGAGATTTCGTGACAGCCGTTAGAAGAGTGGTGGCTTTGTTTCTTTTATTGTTCGTAAATTGGGATCCTTCTTTGAATTGTTGACTCAGCTCCAATTGTTGTTTCTCAACGCTACTAAAAAACTCGGCCAGCGGTCCGTGGTGGCATTTAAGGTCTTATGACTTTGAATTGGAAGCATTCTATAAAGCCGGCATGATATCAAATTGGGAATGTCAAAATAAAGTCAGCGATTCGTTTACACTTGCATAGTCGCATGGTATGTTATGAATTTAAACAGATCCATATAAAAACATGGTCAGAGTTAATCAGAATGGTCTTTCGGATCAGACCGAGGGCGTCTATTTTTTGGCATGGATCAGACTCCTATTAATTAGTTAAAAGGTTTGTCACGGCGGTATCAAAAAATAAAGGTTTGGAACTCATTTGCACCTTTTGCAAATGTTTGAGACCCTAACTGCAATTTTCCCATAAAAGATTTATGGTTTTGCATATTCTGAATAGAACATGAGGAAAATTGGCCAACAGAAATTCTGAAAATCAATTATCACAAAAATAAGAGGAAAACAGAAGATTTGCTGTTGCAGAATGATGGATGTCGGTTGCCAATTCCAGATATAATTCAATAGATCGCAACTTCAATACATAAGAAGTTGCATTGTACAACTTATTATTAGTGACGAAATGAGTTTATATACCATGTTGATGTAACGCACCTTGGGGTAAAACACATAGTGAAGAATCCAAAAATTCGCAATGATGTGATGACTCGTAAACGAGGCACAAAGATTTTCCTCGCTCTAATCAAGATCGTGAACACATGCTCATAAGTCACCATAATTGTACGGAAAAAATAAAAATGTAAGAATGAAACCAGTAAAAGAAATGGTTGCAAACATGATCAAATTGGTGCTTTGAAAACTCACTGCTGCTCATCAGAGTGCATTTTTGCCTTGTAGGCTATCTACTGATAAGTTGCATTTTTGCAACTTTCAGTTATTACATTCAGTGGGGATATGGACATATGGTAACAAGGGGTTTATAGCTCTTAGGTTTTTAGTTGAATTGGCAATTTTTTAGACAAAAGATTATTTTAAAAGAGTTGTAAAAGTCAATTAATCTTTTGGGATGTTGTACGGATGAATTAAGAATTTTTGGGTTAGAGTATGGAACAAGAATAAAGAATCTCCGGATTTACATTAGACTACCTCCAAGCTGATACTCGAGCGTTCAAAACAGAAACATTATCGCTCGAGAGATAGTGTTTTTCGAGAAATCATAGTTCGCGATTTTTAAGAGTTCTATCTATCTTATACTATTCAATACCTACATATTAAAAATACCCAAACCCTACTTCGTGAAAATAGTGATTGATCATTTTTTTCTACCTTCATAACATTCTTTGGAGACTGATATGGTCACTTTTTGATCAACCCCGAACAACAATACTCAAGGTTATTTCCGGTCATCTTGGGAGTTTTCCAAAGGTGTCCTCGTCGGGCTTAATTGTCGTACTGACGATTCCACTTCAACACGAGTTTTTACCTTTGTTCCCTTCTCTATTTCAAAGACATACTCTGATAGGACTCTATTTTTCATCTTCAAACTTATCCAACTCCAATAAAATTGGATTCTAACTAAATTACAACTCTTGCTCATATTGAAGTACTCAAGTCTTTTACATATCTTAAACAGATAAGATTTCAAGTATCATAATTCTATCAAAAGTGTGCTACTTACCTCTATAAATGAAGGTTTTAATTTATTTTTCAGGTATGTTTTTACATTCAATTTATAATTTTACGCTTATATTTTCCCTTTTTTCGCTAACTTAAACATTGGAGGGACGACGATGGCACACCTCAACGCCTTTGTTTCAGGCGTTGGAGATTTTTGGTAACATCAGAGACCAACCAACAATTTTACATCTTGAGATTAACTAGCCACAAATTGGGAAAAAAGTCAAATTCAAATAATTCAAAACATATACTTCTTAAATATAATTAAGAAGATACTTTCTCAATAACTTACAAAAGTTGCTGAAAATTGAGGGAAGTTGGACCAGAAGCACATGAAGAGTACAAGAATAAGGTATTCTTGGTGATCTACATGAGATAAACAATTCTGGAAGATCAGAAGTAGGTGTAAGTGAAATACGTTTCAGCGGGTTTTGGAGATTGCAGGAATTAGATCAGCGAGTTTAGTGAGTTTTCTAGACTGAATTATATTGTAAGTTCTCGTTGTCTATAGTAGAAGTAACTGTCTTGGTCCCGAAGTTTTTAATCTTGTAAAGAATTTTCTCCGTCAACAAATCTTGTGTTATTTACAAGTTTATATATTATTGTAGGAATTAAATATAGGATAACTTAATTTGATTGACTAAACATCTAGAACAATTAAAAAATAAATTATTTCTTTTAATTGATAATTTTAATTCTGTGTTATTTACCTATTCACCCCCTCTAGGTGATTTTAAGGTCGAACTCGTAACTTTCAAGTGGTATCAGAGTCTAAATTCGATTTCTAACCCTAGTTTTCTAGATCAGTAGTTCATTGTCTGTCCCACCATATTTTGATGGCAATAATTGCGCCCATTGAAAAGTTAGAATGAGAGCCTTCTTGAAATCGATGGATGAGCGTATTTGGTTGAGCGAAGTGAATTGTTGGACTGCCTCTTCTAGCACTGTTAGTGAAGTTGTTACCCCCACTCCTATAGCTAATTGGTCTAAGACTAATTTAGATGAGTGTAATTGGAATAACAAAGCTTTACATACTTTATTTATGCCTATGTCACCAGAAGAATTTAGGTGTGTCTATGTGCGAGGTTGCTAAAGAGATTTGAGATATTTTATAGACCACACATGAGGAAACTTGGGCTGTTTAGAATTATAAGTTACAGATGTTGACCACTAGATTTGAAGAGATTATGATGAAGGATGTTGAGACCTTTGATGACTTCTATGCGAATTTGAATGACATAGTTAATTTTAGTTTCAACATAGGTGAGAAAATTCATGAACATAAGATTGTCAGAAAAATCCTTAAATCCTCACATGGGAGATTTAGGCCTAAAATCACGGTTATAGAGGAGAGTAAGGACATAGATGCTACTAAGGTTGAAGAATTAGTTAGATCTCCTAGACTTATGAACTAACATTAGTTAAACCTAAGGAAGATAAGTTTTTAGCCTTGAACACTGTTAGGGATGATTATCATGATTCTTCTGATTCGAAATCACTTAATGATTAGGAAATAACCTACTTTGTTAAGGATATTCAAAAAATGTTTAGAAATAAAAAGAAGGCTAAAGAGAGAAATAGAGGAGACCCATGTGAGTCTAGAAAGAAATCTAACACTGTGAGATGTCATAAGTGTCAAGCTTTTGGTCACTATATAAGTGAGTGTCTTAATGGTAGGAAAAACCAGGATAAAGCAACGAATGCAACTTTCACTGATGACGAGTCTACCTTGAATAATCATAGTGAGATGTTCACTCATGATGAGAGTAGAAAGTTTATGGCATTCACTATTAGGATTAAAAGTGAATCTGATAAGGACAGTGAGAAGGATGATGAAGTAGATAGTAGTGAAGAAAGAGATTCGTGAGGTTTATCAACAATTATTTGAAGAAAGTCTTAAGATTAAGAATGTGAATAAAGTCGTGCTTAAAAAGGTCAATGAACTTGAGCTTGTTAGAGATAAACTTGTAGCTGACCACCTTCAGGAGTCTACCTTATGCCCCCAATAAATTGTATATTGTGAATTAATCCCTAGAGTCTAAGATTAAAAATCTTATAGGTGAACTTGAAAAAGTCCTCTAGGAGAGTTAATGAATTGACCATTGAGAATTAATCCATACTTGTTTCAATTGTGGTGAGTAAAGACATATATGACCTAGATGTCATAAATTTTTGAATAGATATAGAAATATGAATTTCACTAGAGTTAAAAATCAAGATTTTGATGGCCGTATTGACTTTCTCACTAATCAAGTTAGTCATTTGACCAAATTAATGACACAGTTGACTCGGAATAAGTCTTTCACTAAACAAGCTGGATTAAAAAAAGTGATCTGAAAAATCTTGAAATTAATCGTTGTGCTCTTAAATGTAAGAGCGTTTACATAGCTAACTGATTAGTTAATTTTATGTATTTTTGATGCATGCTTATACTTATTAATTGTGATTCATACATTATTTCACGAATCTCATTTTTGTTTTGCTTTTTAGGTAGTTTTTTTTAAAAAAAAATAAAATTGAAAAAAAAAAGGAATGGATTTTTTCACTACAACATGATATATGATTTACTTGAATATATGTGTTGTGATCAAGTCTGAGTTTAATCAATGTGTTGTAGCATATTTTTCATTACATTGTTTAGGTTTATGTGGAGTCGTAGTATAGGTTTCTTCAAATACTATCTGCACTATGATCTTGTGAGTAAGTCATAATCGCGTGTGTGAGATTTGAGATGGCTTTCATCTATTGGTAAGGTGACCTTGAACATGGATCTATCTTAATTTAGTAGACCTAAGCTCAAGTATATTTCCTTAATGGAAAAAAATGTTTCATTTTATACTCTTTTTTGAAGCAAATTTGACTCGAGCAATTAAGCTTGAGTGGTTTCTTATAACCCGATACCCTATGGTCAACTGACTTGGAGTCATCGGCCCAAAACTCGATACATGAGTCATCTCAGTCGCTTAATGGAGAAGAGTCTACACATAAGATGAAAAAAAAGAAAAGAAAAATAGAAATTTTTGCGAAAAATGTATATATTTTAAAATTAGGGGAGAAAAGAATAATATACATGAAAAATGAGCTTTATTTATAGGTAATAGTATGTATTATTGGCTTGACTTTCATTATTAAGGGAATAAACTTATTTAACAATGATATTTAATATGTCATTTCTTACAAATTAAGGTTTGAAATCTTGCTCACAAGGAATTAGTGGCATTTTACATACACGAGTCAATTTACAGTTTACTCCATTTAGACTTGAATTGAATATTTGGAAAAATTTATTGATCATTGATTATGCTTGTGTATGTTATCAACTGCATCTTTGAGTTATTGTTTATTGTTGATCTAGTTCCCTTCGTCATTTGTGACAAAAAAAAGGGAGAGATGGATATTTTAGTCTAATTTAACTGTATATTAACTACATTTTAGTCCAATTTAATCACATTTTAGGAAGAGTTTGTAGTAAGGGGAGATAATAATATTTCATGATAGTATTTAGAGATGTGATCATTTTGAATGTCTAGCTTTTGTCGCGGAAACTTGTTCCAAGGGTCATCATAACAGTGTTTTTCGGGCTCAGTTTTATTTTATCTTTCTCTACCAAACAACCAATCCAAACGACTCTAACCTACAACCAATATATTTACTTCGGTTGCTCCTCAATCTCACCTACAAATGATAAAATAATGGTGATCATTTAAGGCCACGAAAGCAAGAAGAAAAACCAGTGAAAGAGATACATAATTGAGACCAAAGATGAATGAAGCAAGTATCGATTTTTGGAAGTAATGGTAGTCGGATTTTTCCTTCCACAATGCACACGTTTTCTCTCTCAATTGGGCAGCCGTGTTTTCTCCTTTCACACACAAATCATCCACAAAATGGCTAGAGCAAAGATGCCATATATAGGTTAGGTTAGACTTTAGTTGAACCAATAAAAAATGTTAAATGGGCCAAAATTCAAAGTCATCCAAGAGTTAATATATATGGGCCATGAGCAATATTAATTGTTTAAATTACTTCCAACGGTCCACGTTGTTTTTGGATTGAGCCTTTGGACTTGGTTGATGGTAATAATTTAATCCAACGTTGACATTATCGTCCGGGATTCATTGGGTATCAAAACCCAACAACTTTTTTGAGTTTTGATATTTGTGATATTAATGTTTCAGTTGATGTTTTGATTAACATTAGTATTACTTCTCAATCTAGCTAGCATATTTTTTACAGTGTGTTTCAATTGCTATATTTCATATTTCACATGTTTTTACACTTGGTATTTGAATTGTTGATTTCAGGAAACAGGTTTAAGAAGAAATGCAAGAGACGGTCATTCAGTTTGAGTTTGGGTAGATTAGTTTTCCATTTACTTCCTTGACTTGTATTTCATAGTTTTGTCATGGAATGTCAACATGGGAGATTGTTAGGTTTTTAATTGTATTGACAATTTTTTAGACAAAATAATTATTATAAAAGAGTTGTAAAAGTCAATGAGTTTTTTTGAGTGTTGTATAGATGAACTATGAATCTTTTAATTCGAGTACGGAACATGGAAAAAAAGTCGACAGATTTATGCTAGCTTATCGCCAAGCTGATACTCGAGCGTCCAAAACAGAATCATTGTCACCCTCTGTCGCTCGAGCAACATACCTATCGTTAGCTTGGAGCTTGAGCGACGATGTGTTTTGAGAAACCCTAGTTCGCGATTTTCGAGAATTCTATCTATCCTATACTACCCAATACCTCCATATTATAAATACCCAAGCCCTACTTCGTGAAAAGGGTGGTTGATTATTATTTTTCTACCTTCATAACATTTTTAAAAGACTAACCAACATTCTGTATCCTGAGATTAATCGACCACAAATTGGAAAAAAACATCAATTTCAATTAATCTAAAACACCAAATTCCTAATTATAATCAGGAATGTAATTTCTCAACAACTTTCAAAGGTTACCGGAAATTAAGGGAGGGTGGACTAGAAGTACATGAAGAGTACAAGAAAAATGTATTCTTGGTGATCCATAGAGATAGAAACTTTCAGAAAATCGGAGAGTAGGTGTGAGCGAAGCATGTTCTAGTGGGTCTTGAAGATTTTGGGAATTAGATCAGTGAGTCTAGTGGCTTTTCTAAGTTGCCTATAGTGGAAGTTACTGACTTGATCCTGAAGTTTTTAATCCTGTAAAGGATTTTCTTCGTCAACAAATCTTGTATTATTTACAAATTTATTCATTATTATGGAAATTCAACATATGATAACTTAACTTGATTGACTAAATATCTCGAACAATTAAAATTAAATTCTCGATTTTAATTAGTAATTTTGTTATGGAACAAACAAGATACAGAATCTCTCTGATACCACTGTTATGAAACCAACAATCGGATTGAGATGTTGAAGTTATATGGTACAAATAATAAAGTATTAGATCAAGAACAAAAGAAAGAAGACAAGAATATGACACATGAATTAAGAGATTTTATTGATTCAAGAATAATGGAGAAGAGAGAAAATTATAATTGATCCTATAATTCTAGTAATCTATTTTCTTACACTTTAAAATTGTATAAAAAATCCTAATATTTATAGGGAGTATGTAGAGGACTTCTAAACCTTCCTAGTAGAGTTGTTGATGAAGTAGGATACCAAAAAATCGAGTCCAAAATGAAGTAGGAGAAGAAAACGAAACAAAACAGGTGGCACTGCGGTGCCCACCTTTGGGCGCCACTGCGGCGGGCAATTTGCCAGGGAAAAATATTTTTTTTTTTTGCTTCAAGTTGTTTTCTCCATCACTAACTCTTCTTCAAATTCATTTTAACTCCCAATGGGCTTCTAAAATATAACTTCAACTTGATATATGACTCCAATAGCATTCCAAACTTGAATTCTCTTCGACGTACACTGCAATTAAAATTCTTCAATACTTCAAACAAGGAATTCGGTCACATCCAATTTCTAACAATTTCCACATTGACACGAATTTCACTAAGGAATGAACTGGCTTCTTCAATAATAACCAAAAAATTAATTTCTTCAACAAAACACAATACCCCATATCTTCCAATGAATCAAGCACTACTCTTGTAGAATTAACTCGAATTCCCAAAAATCATAATGATTTTATAATTTACCAAATTGAGTTGTAACACAGCCCAAAGAAGAATCAAACCTAAATGCTTTTAAAGAAAGCCCCTTGCTAAATTGTACATCTTCTACTCCACTTAAAGCATGTTCAACAAAATCAATATTCACATACCCTTTTTTACTGGGTTCATCCCTAGCAATTGAATACAATGGCACCGCAGGTGTTGGTAGCAAATGGGCATTATCCATATCTTCTAAACTCCACGGAGCAGTATTCTTCAAATCCGACATTTCACGAGCTCCTAAAGGTATTGTACCAAACTAAATGTCCACCACGATACTGAACCTTACTGATTCAGTCTTCTAGATTCTGCACAACCCTGCAAGATGTATAACTGAACCTTTTTCTGTCCTTCCAATACAACTTGGGCACCTATACAAACTTTCAAAGCTCTACCTCCACCAAAGAATTCATAACCTTTTGAATCAAAGATAGACAAGAAGGTGAAATTCTTCTTCAAATTCGGAACATGTCGAACTTGGCCAAGTGTTCTAATTGTTCCATCCAAAAGCTTTAATATGACCGTATCAATTCCAACAACTCGACAAGATACATTGTTTTACATGATCACGAAACCTTTGGAAACAGTTTCATATGTAGTAAATAAGTCCTTATTATAACATATATGAAACACACATACTGAATCAAGAATCCAATCATCCTCTGGTTTAGACTCGACGTTAGAAATAGTTAAGAGATCTCCATTAATGTTCTCCACGAGGTCCGCTTCGCCTGAAGTGTCTAATTGCTTTCCATATTGACTTACAGACAACCTTTCTTTATTCTGTAATTTGTAGCAATCCTTCTTCAAGTGCTCATTCTTCTTGCAGTAGTTACAAATCTGATTATTGAACTTAGACTTCGATCTGCCCTTTCAGAACCACTATGAGCAACCAGGACTTCTCCATCTCTAGCCTCAGAAACCAAATGCTTCATATTATCTTTTGAATACAAAGCATCATACACCTCCATTATGGTGAGAGTATCACGACTATACAAGATTGTGTCTCTAAATGAAGAAAACGAAGTGGGTAATGAATACAATAGGATCAAGGCCAAATCTTCTTCATACTCTATTTTCAAAGTTTTCAAATTAGTAACGATCTATTTAAATACAGTCAGGTGATTTTCCAGTGATCCTTCTTCTGTCATTCGATGAGAGTATAAACACTGCTAGAGGTTCAACTTACTTGTCAGACTTTTAGTCATGTACAATTACTCAAATTTTCAACCATAAAGCAGTTTTTGAACCTCTTTCAAAATATCTTGAAGAATGGTATTCGATAGATGAAGATGAATGTGAGAAACTGCATTCTTATCCTTCCGAAATTTCTCCTCCGGGGTATCTTGTCAATTTCCAACAACGCATCATCCAAATTCAGCTGTGCAAGTATTGCACGCATCTTAACCTGCCATAGCGAAAATCTAATACTTCGATTCAAAAGTAGAATGTCATACTTCATGGAAGCCAGCACGAACAAAAAACTTCGAACGAATCAAACCCTGCGCTCTTTCGGAACTGTTGAACCTAGGCTTTGATACCACTTGTTGTGGAACAAACAAGATACTAGAATCTCTCTAATACCACTTGTTATGAAACCAATCACCGGATTGAGATGTTGAAGTTATATGACACAAATAATAAAGTATTAGATCAAGAATAAAGAAAGAAGACAAGAATATGGCAGAGAATTTAAGAGATTTCATTGACTCAAGAATAATGGAGAAGAGAGAAAAGTACAATGGATCGTATAATTCTAGTAATTTATTTTCTCACACTTTAAAATTGAATAGAAAAGTCTAATATTTATAGGAAACATATAGAAGACGTCCAAACCCTCCTAGTAGAGTTGTTGATGAAGTAGGAAGCCAAAATATTGAGTCCAAAACAAAGTAGGAGAAGAAAATGCGGAAAAACGGAACATAACAGGTGGCACCGCCATGCTTTTTTACCTAAGTTGTTTTCTCCATCACGAACTCTTCTTCAAATCCAATACTAATTTTCAACTCACAATATGCTTCTAAAATAGAACTTCAACTTGACATATGACTCCAATAGCATTCCAAACTTGAATTCTCCTTTACGTGCATTTCAATTAGAATTTTTAAATACTTCAAAAAAGAAATTCGAGTCACACTTAAATTCTAGCAAATTTTAATTCCGCGTTATTCACATATTCACTCTCATCTAGGTGATTTTAGGATCGAACTCGTAACTCTCAATGGCGTTAAAGTCGGATATGAGAAAAGCCTACAGTAAAGTGGAGTGGGTTTTTTTTTTTTAATTAAAGTATTGGAGAGAATGAGATTTCTAAGGCATTCGGTTGAGCTTACTTCTGATGGTATGTTCACTTCTCGGTTTGCTTTTTGCAATTCGGCTGCTTTTAACGAACTCCTTACACAAAATTAGAACAACCAACGTGCAACACATAAACGTTCCTACTTTTATTTTCTCTCTCTCTCTCTCTCTAAACTCTCATAACTTTAGATGCACTTAATTTTCTAACCGGATTCACGTCATCTTGGTACTATGTACAACTCAATGTACAATCCTTCTAAAAGTTACTGTATTCATCCCTTTCTATAATGAGAACGAATTCATTTACCTTATTGCAATATTTTCTAATTTCTTATTGCTAAACTAAAATTCTTTTTTCCTTTCCACGGTAAGACTCTTTTATTTCCCAAGATACGATTCAATCAAAGCCTCTCGGTGCAAACTTTATTGGAAATGGGTCAATAAATTGATCAAATTTAAGTCTAATTTTGAGTGGGACCCGTACATC
>CAIGRP010019745.1:0-21021 GCA_903798385.1 Fraxinus cuspidata
TTTCTGTAAACAAGAGTGTATATATATATATATATATATATATATATATATATATATATATATATATATTGCGTATATGTATGCATGAATAAATTCTTTTCTTATCAAATAAATAAATAAGTCACTGTTCATGGATGAACAGTGTGAAAACAGAAATTTTGATTGTAAATGTAAAAATTAAGATTAAAAAAAAAAAGAATTTATAATCGAACACTTTCCAATACTCTTTTGCTGCCTAATTATTGTACAGTGACCATTGTGAAGGAGTGTAGATATGAGGAATTTCCTTTTAAATAGACTTTATTTATTTAATATTGTAATTACAGTTCAGGAAAAAAAAATTATGCATGTTTGATGAAATATGTATGTATTAATAAATGCTATAAAAAAAAAAAAAACCATTCTTTCTCGTAAATGAGGACAGTGCTTGAATTTTTCTAAATTTTTAATTTAATTATTTTTTAATGGATTCCTCATTAGAGATGAAATTGAGAAGGGGTACTAATTAATCAAATTTTAACTTATTTTTGAACTATTAACATACTTTTATTAGTTAACCAAATGTTAGCATTATTAGTATGACATATTTTAAAATGTACAACCGTGAAATTTATTTTTAGTAAACACAAATGAAGTCATATTTTGAGACATTTATAGTTTTTACTCGTTGTTTGAGTTTTCTTGATTTGCATATTTGTAAGATTGAAAAGATTTGTCAAAAAAACCTAAACTTTCTAAGAAGAATTTGGAATTTAAGTAGTCCACTGGTGACCCACATCCTCTCATGGAAGCCTTTACGTTACAAGTTATTCAAATCAATAAGACGATAGCCAATGAAGAAAAGTAAATAAATAAATGGGCTATTAAACTATATGATAAGATACTATGGTAAACATATTATTTTACTGATATGAATTAGAACAATGTTCTTGGCAGCTAACATCAGTAATAAACTGCCATTTGATGGACTAAAGGTATTTCACGAAATGTAACATTTAATATTTAAGCATGAGATATGAATTCGGGAAATGTTTGAAATAAAATAAAATGAAATGTTATATTATATTATAAATAGTAAGCATGATATTTATTTTGCTTCAATTTGTGAAATGTTTCCTACATGCTTTTAATCAGCTTAATCATTTTTAATAAAGATAAAATCTTTTATTTTATCCTTATAATGATTTACGAGAGATTAATAGGCAATGTATTATCACTAATAAAATATTAAGCTTAATTAGAGTTGGCTTATAAGTGAGAGACATGGCTAGATCTAGAAAGATTGTTATGAAGGCAAAGACTTGTAGGGCTGTTCTAAACCATAAGCTAGCAGTTATCCAAGCTTCGAGAATTATGAGGCAAGCCCAACTCACACACTTATGGAGTATGTGGAGGAAGTATTTGCTTGTTGGGTTGCAGCAAAGGTTGTAGTACATGAGGTTACACCCATCCAGGCTGTTAACAACCTTATCCATATATTGTCACCTTAGTAATGAGATATGGGCATTGTGGTTAGGGATGAGATGTTAGAGGGTAACCCTCTAGAGCACCTAGAAAGGATCGACTTCTAGCAATACTATGAAACTTTTGTAGATAGGTGGAATGCTATCCTCGAGCTTGAACCCGAGCAAGAGGAGGAACCTGAGGAGGACACTAAGGAGGACCCAGATCATGAGCCTAAGTCAAAGCCAGATTATGAGTTGGAGTATGTATCAGGGCTAGAGCCACAGCTAGAACTAGAGTAAGGTCCAGCGCCAGAGCTATAGCCAAGGTTCAAACTAGACTTGAGCTAGAGGTTGACCAAGAATATGAGCCTGAGTCATGAATTTTTTTTATTTTATTTTTTATGATGAAGCCCCACCATCTAAGCTTCATAAGATTAAAAATGTTTGGACTAGCGAAGATGAAGACTAGCAACCTAGAGATAGTTTAGTTTAAATAAATGATTTATTCCCTTCTTAAAAGAGAATGTAATCAATACTTGAAATAATATGGGGATTTTTTTTCATTCATCTAGGATTAAATTCTTTCAATCGTCCCTCATGTATTCAAGGATTTAAAATTTTATGAAATTTAGTTTTCATTCAAATATATTGAGCTATTTTTGACTATTTCCAAAACAAAATTTATTTTGTTAATTTAAAGGAAATGTCACGCCAACAAACACAAGCCGCTATATTTATGGACTTGTTGAGAGTTGTGCAAGATCTTGTCAAGCAGTAAACACAAACGCATCCCCAATGCACATACTAACTTCAATACCACGAGCTCAGTCATGGAATAGTTTCGCAGTTACAAGCCGCTTCCTTTAATGGGATGGGCTGACCCTTAGTAGCTGAAGAATGGATAAGAAGATTGGAACAGATCTTCAAGTACCTCTCTTGCACTGATGCCTAGAAAGTTTTATGTGCAAAGTTCATGCTAGTTGACATAGTGGGCAACTGTGGGAGTGTGTTTCACGTACTAGGTCTGAGGCAAAGGAACACAGCCTTACTTGCGCACGTTTCAAAGGGGAGGTGATTGGAAAATATTTTCCACAAGCTTTGAGAGATTGCAAGAAAACAAAATTTCTACAACTTATGTAGGGAAAGATGCATTGCTCGATTATGAGAGGAAGTTTGAATAGCTTTCTAGGTGTGCAACACATCTAGTAGATACAAAGAAAAAGAAAGTTAAAAGCTTTGAACTTGCAACTGTGTCTAGAAATTGGAAGAATCATGGCATCTCATGAATTCACCACGTACAGTAAGGTTCTACAATGAGCTCAAGCAATTTCAAATTGACTGGAAATTGATCTTACAGTTTAGGAAAAAAAAAATTTTCAGGAAAGAAGAAATGGAATGGGCAGAACAAAGGTAAAGGAAATGGACAAAACAAGAGGGCTAACTTTGAAAGGTGGTCAGGGTCAAGCAAGTTGAAAAATAATGTTACTCCTTGTCCTAAGTGCAATAAGGCTCATAAAGACGAGTGTCTATATGGAAAGAATGTGTGCTATCGATGTGGAAAGCAATGCCATATTGTTATCAATTGCCATGAACTCACACCAAGAAGAGACAACCAGCAAAACAAAAAGGGAGTAGCCATAGTATTTTCCTCAACCTAGAAGGAGGCAATCGAGAATCGGGACGTGATGACATGTATTCTATCAATATGTGAACTACCTGCTTATGTTTTTATATATTTAGGAGCTGCTCATTCCTTTGCTTCTTCTGTTTTTATTGCTAAATCTCATACTATTTGTAAAAAAGCCATTAGTGTTCTAGAAGTAACTATCTCATTAGGCAGTACACTTAACACCAATTAAATGACTAGGGGAATCAAGAAAGAAATGAATGGATAATATTTTAGAGCCAACATGTACATACCAATTAAATGATTTAGGGTTTGCATGGGTTTTTGACGTCATATTAGTAATGAATTGGTTGGGAAGCATTTACGCGACAATGTGATGCTTTGAAAATGAGTTAGTTTTCCAAAAGTTTGGAGGAAAGAAGATCAAGACCATGTATGCAGGACTTTCACATTTGTAAGATAATTTCAAGGACGAAATTATTTTAAGGGGTGAGATTGTAACACCTCAAAAAATTTTCGTGTTTTAAAATAGTGAGACTTAATTTATTATTTTATCATTGATTTTTTTAGAAAATAGAAACTGTTCTACATCCTAGTCATATTAGATACAATAAAATTCACAGGGTAATATGATTGTTTGGTCCATTTATTTTATTTAGTTTTGGATAAATATTTAAGCATTGTAGAAAAAGGTAAAAATATATCAATATTGGATTCATTTTGTAGCTCGTATTAAATAATATAGATTGGGCTTGAGAAAATGTAAGTTCATATAAGTTGAGGCCAAATTATTTCAAGTGGAAATTACATTCACACATGTATTACACATTTTCAATTCAAAAATCAAGTTTAGAGTTTATTTATACAAAAATCAGGTTATAATTTCATATTTTAATATCAATAATAATAAGATAAATTAATTTATCTACTTACACATAACTTATCCACCCATGCAAACCCTAAATCATTTTTTCCCTCTTTCCTCTCCATCCTTTCTTTTCTTCCTTTCCCCTTACCCCCTCTCACATCCATCAGACCGAGTAGCCGTTTGAGCACCAGCCACAGAAGACCAACTCTTAGTCTGCAACGGCATCATCACAATAATAGCAGTGTTGAGAAGAGAAAGCCGCGTGCAATGGCGTCAGCTCTACAAAGGTAGTGTTGAGAAGAAAAAGCCCTCGTTTGGTCCCTCGTCGGTTTATTTTTTGATTGGAGGGGTGGTTCTAACGGTGGTAATAGATTAGCGGTGGTGGAGTAGATGTAGGTGTTAGTTTTAGTGTTTGTGTGGTATTGGTGGATGTGGCATGCTAGTTTTGGTGTTTATGTTGTGTTTGTTATGTTGGTGCTAGTGGAGGTGGAGGTAGGTTGGGTCACATTGTTTTGACTAATTATTTGGGTGATTGTGACTAATAAAATAGTTAATTTGTCATTAATAAATAACATGTAACTAATAAATAATATGTAATCAATTATTTGGGTGACTGTAATCAATAAAAAATAATTTGATAATTAATGACTATAAATAAATTGTGACTTGTAGGTTTTGTGATATGTGATCTAGAAAGAATACGTGATCAATTAATTTAATAATTTGTGATTGTAAAATAAGTTATCACCTATAAAGTTTTTGAATTTTGAATTGTGATTTAGAAATAATACATGATTTTTTAATTTGTGATTGATAAAGGAAATAGTGATTGAGAAATAAGTTGTGACTTATAAAATTTATAATTCTGACAATAAATTGTATAATGATGTGACTTTAATATATTTGATTAAGAAAATATTTTTTAATTAATTATTTAATTAATAAATCTTAATTAAGACCTGATTTTTGAAACTTGAAAATAATTTTCTTCATTTTGAAATTGTGTATTATAACCACCATAAATATGAATTTTTCTCTTATTTCAATCCAAAGAAACGTATTTAATATGTATTATTTTATTACAAAGATCTTTTTAAGATAATTATCAAAATAAAATATTATCATATTAGGTAATTGAGGCTTGTGTTTATCTTTAAAGACAATTTAATATAACAAATACTATTCTCAATTTAACATCGGGCATTTTGAAATTTGAAAGTCAAGTGTATGAAGATTTGTAATTATACCAAATTCCCGTTTATATTAAATAAGATTTTAATAATATTTGAATTCTGCTGTTTTTCAAAACTACAGCAACAAATTCAGTTTTCTCCAATCCTTTTGGCATTTGCACGTGAATTTTAAGATGACCGTGTATATATATCAAAGGGAATTTGAATTTTATTTTCAATTAACTTATTTTTAAATTTAGCGTAAATTTAATCCAAGCTTAATCAGATTTCATTTTTGGTTTAAATCACAAAAGGATATCAGTAACAAATTCCGTTTGCTTGGCATGTGAATAAATGTGTTTAGTATTTTTAAAAATCGTGTATGGATAGAGTGATCAATATTTGAAATTAAAAAAAAAAAATCCTATATAATAATCTTGTTTGGTCCTATTTTTCATTCATTTCATTTAAAGTAAAAAAAAAAAAAAAAAATCATACACCACAATATTCATATTCAAAATTTTGATTAAAGAGAATGCAACCCGTATTTTCAAAAAGATCTTACAACATTTTTCATTGGTCCGGTAAAGGTAGGATATTATGTGTAAGTTGATATGTCCATACAATATTATATTTTTTTAAAGTAATTTATTTCATGAAATGCTAATTGACTTACGGGTCTTAATAATATGAAATATGAGATTTCTTTCGGGTTTTCTCAATTATTTGCCCAAAAATATATTGGAGCATTTGATTGATCTCCGATTGCTCTCAATAAAATGGTGGAACGAATTGTCATAATTTATGTTTAAAATTTATTTTATTATTTTGGACGAACTTATCCTTCTGGGTTTAAAATACTCATCCTTTCAAATTTTAACTTTTTAGGTTAGTATAGTCAAACATACATGGTGGCTAAGTCGTGTACGAGTTGTCCAAGAATTTTTTTTTCAAGAAAACAATTAGTAAATAAACTTTCTTGCCGTGATATTTGGTGTTATCTTAAATTGATAATAAATGTTCTAAGTTATGTGATTTAACATTTTTGGATTGATTTATTTCGGTTATGAGATTTTGAATGAATTAAAGTTTAAATTTTCAATTAAATATTTCCGCGTCAAGTATGATTCTGAAATGATATCGGCAAAACTTCAACTATTAAGTCAATAAAATTTGGGGCATTACAATTCACTTACAATGAGACCTATTCAAAATTCATTTGTTCCATTGTGTAGTCATGAACAATTCCTATAAAACTCATTGAAAATGTGAAGTGATCTCCTGGTTTGGTACTTGAAGATGTATTGTTTGTACCTTAGTTCAGATTCAACTGTTATCATTCAGTTCATTAACTAGAAACTCTTCCCTAAGCATCAAGTTTCTCACTCATTAATGTGTTATACAGGATGTGCACACCTTGAAGATAACTTGCAAGGGTAAAAAGATTGCAGATCTCTATGTCATTGATGCAAGTTCTCATAACCAAGTGCAAAATAAATATGTTGTTTATGGGAATATTTGTAATTCTATTCATTCAATGAACAATAATGTTACTAATCAAATTTGGCATCATAGGCTTAGCCATTTATCTTTTCACAAGTTGAATTTGTTAAGAGACCAGTTAAGATTTGATTGTAATTGCAAAAGAACGATATGTTTGATCCATGTTCCATATGTCCTTTAACTAAACAAATGAGTCTTTCTTTTGTTTCGAACAACCACTTATCTCGCGCTGCATTTGATCTAGTTCATTGTGATACTTGGGGCCTTACAATGTTCCAGTACATGCTGATCATAGATATTTTTTAACCTTGGTTGATGATTGCACAAGGTTTACATAGGTATATCAGATGAAGTAAAAGTCAATTTAAAATTCATCATTCCCAGATTTTTTTACCCTAATAGAAACTCAGTTTCATAAGGTGATTAAAAGGTTCAGATTTGATAATGCTCAAGAACTTCAGTTTACAGGTTTGTTTAATGCTAAAAGGTCATTCATTAGTTTTCTTGTGTAGAAAAGCCAGAGCAAAATTCTGTGGTTGAGAGAAAACACCAACATTTTCTCAATGTAGAGCGTGCTTTATTCTTTCAATCTCAAGTTCCCATTAGATTCTAGGGAGAATTCATCCTTTTGGCTACATTCTTAATAAATATAATCCATTCAACAGTTCTACAAAACTGAACTCATTTTCTTCCACTATACAATTCTCCAGTTGATTACAATTACCAAAGTTTGTTTTCCTTCCACCCTACCTTCTCACAGAACCAAGTTCCACCCAAGAGCTAAAGCCTATGTGTTTATTGGATATCCTCCTGCCATTAAGGGCTACAAACTATATGACACCGTTTCTAAATCACTTTTTATTTCAAGAGATATTGTTTTCCACGAACACCTTTTTCCCTTTCATTCAATCCCTCACTCAAATGATATGATTGATCTTTTTTCCTGATATTGCTTTACCAAATGTTGCCCCTGATTTGCCCACTTACCATTGTCATGCAAATTCCTCTCATTATATTAGACAGGTTGACCTCAGCGATCCCACTGATTTATACAACATTTCTCCCCAAGGATAATATTATAACCAACGTCAAGGGCCAAATGTTGATCAGTCTCCATCAACTATTCGTAGAAGAACCACTAGTCATTAAAGATCCTTATCTTCGTGATTTTCATTGCAACATGTTAACTAACACACCTCCTCCTAAGTCTAATTCCTCATACACCTTATGCATATCCATCTCATACACTGCCTTCTCTCCTTCACACAGTACTTTTCTCCTCAATATTTCTTCCAACTTTGAGCCTTAGTTCTACCATCAAGCATTTAAGTTTAACCACAGGAAACATGCTATGACTGCTGAATTGGAAGCTATGGAAGCTAACCCAACTTGATCTATTACTAATCTACCAAAACGCAAGCATTCCATAGGCTGCAAACGGGTTTACAAAATCAAATACAAATCTGATGGTAGCATAGACAGGTACAAAGCCTGTTTAGTGGCTAAAGGCTATACTGAACAAAAGGGATTTGACTTCACTGAAACACTTTTCCCTGTTCCTGTTCCTGGTCACTGTCAATGTCTTCTTGCAATTCCTATTGTTAAGAAGTGGCATCTTGTCCAATTGAATGTGAATAATGCTTTCCTTAATGGGGATCTCTTCAAGGAGATATATGTGTATCTACCTTTGGGGTACTCTAAGCAACCTACTGCTGGTACACGGGGAGAAACTGGTATGCAGACTTCATAAATCAATTTATGGTGTCAAACAGGCAACTAGGTAATGGTTTTCTAAATTTTCTCAAGCTCTTATACTACATGGTTTTCATCAGTCAAAGTCAGATTACTCATTGTCCACAAAGGGGTCTAGAGCTTCTTTCATTGCATTATTGCCTTATGTTGATGACATTATCATCAGAGGTTCAGACATTAAAGTGATTGATTCCTTAAAAGCTTTCCTACATAGTCAATTCAAGCTTAAAGACCTTGAAAAGTTATTTTCTTGGCTTGGAGATAGCAAGATCACATAAAAGAATTTTCTTTACTCAAAGACATTATACTCTGCAACTCCTTGAAGATACTAGTTTTTTGGTTTCCAAACCAGCTCAATTGCCAATGGAACCTAAAGTTCGTCTATGTTCTATTGAAGGGATACTCTTGGATGATGCCTCTATGTACTGGACACTAGTTGGTCACCTACTTTACTTGATGATTTCTTGACCTGACATTACCTTTGATGTTCATTAACTCAGTTAGTTCGTTTCTCAGCCTTGACAACCCCATCTACGATATATTAAAAATAGCTCTAGGTCAAGGCTTGATGCTGCTTCTTTTTCATTCCAGCTTCAAGCATTAGTTGATGCTAATTGGGTTCATGCCATGATTCAAGGAAGTCAATCACAGGTTTTTTTATGTTCCTTGGTAATTCATTGATTTCATGGAAGGCTAAGAAGCAGACTACTCTATCCAGATCTTGTGCAGAGGCAAAATTCCTTGCCTTAGCTTCCACAGCAAAAGAACTTTTTTGAATTAATCAGCTTCGTGATTTCTAGACTCTCTCATCTCCTCCAGCATTGATTTTTTTTTTTTGTGATAATCAGGCTGCTATCCATATCGTTCCAAATCATATCTTCCACAAACAGACGAAGCAAATAGAGATCAATTGCCATTTTATTTGAGATAAGATCAATGATGGGTTTATCAAGCTTTTACATGTTCATACTCAACGTCAGTTGGCTGACATTTTCACCAAACCTCTACCATCTTCTCTCATTTTTCCTCTACTTTCCAAGATGGTTATTATTGACATGCATAGTCCATCTTGTGGGGGAGTATTAGAACTCAATTTAGCACCAACTGTATAGATCGTAATTAGCTGGTAGTTAGTTGTTATACAGCTGTCAATTAATTGTTTGTCATAGTTAGTTCCATTAGCCATTTGCAGCTCTTTTTTTGTATTTATATGGTCGATTGTATTGCATTTTTCAATTCAATTGACTAAGAAAGTATTTCTTCATTTTTTGAACCTTTCTTCTTCATTCCAGAGGCAAAATACCAAATAACAAAAACAAGAACCTATTGAAGAATAGAGACCCAACTTCTTTTCCATTAAAGTTTCTTCACTTATCCCAACCCAAATAATGAAAAAAACTCACGAGACTCGAAGAACTGAACTGGAATTTGAATAACAGATACATACCTTTTGATGTAGAGTAACTTCAATTGGTTCTTGAGATAGTAAACTTCACGAGACATATTCGATAAGTGTAGGGTGCATTGAAGATTTGTGAGTTTGTGAGAGCGAGTGTTGCTGTGAGAACTGAAAAGAGTTGTCAAAAGTGTTGACCTCAAAAAACGTTGCCAACAGCTGTCGGGCCCACTCGTGCATACGCAAGCTAAATTCTAACACGTAAAAGTAGATCAATGGTAGAGATTGCTCCGAGATTGGGCATGGGAACAGCTAAACGACATGAGATGCTTCCGTTCGGGTTATGAAGAAATATCCGTGGCACGATTTTGTAATAAGAATCAATCGCTAAGAAACTAAATCTGGATTTGTGATGAGTCAATGACAGTAAAATATATTGCTTCAAGTGTATGAATTTGCATTAGTTCTTAATTGTTAAATGGTGGGGGTTTTTTATAGTATTACAAATAGAATGGTGACCCTTGGATCAAATTACACGCGGCCTTATCTCCCTGGTCAATGCATTAAATCCTAGCCATCTAGTTGACCTTCATAGCCCTATAAAGCATTTAATGTTCTTACATTAACAAGACATGATACAAATACACTTTTTATAAAGGTCACATCAATCATTCGAAGAAGATCTTTATCATGAATTCAATCTTAGCACGTGGGCCTTCACGTTCTTGAGAGGCTCGGATCCATGAGGTGCCTCAGAATGACTTGGGCATCAGCAAAGGGCCTCGGTAGAACAACAGGGCCTCAAATAAAGGTGCATCGGAGTGCATATATAGGATTCAAGGCAGCTCGGTTGGGCAGGGTCCCACATCTCAGTTTTGATGGCCACGTGGTAATCCCTAGTAACAAGTCATAACAATGGTCCCCCAAGTCCATGTGTGATTATTTATGTCATGCTGGACTTAAAAAAGGTTTTTGAAATTTGTGGTATATCATAAGTCCGACATAAATATTTATAATGTGCATAAAATTGATAGTTGATTTAGAATCGTAATACATTTGAAGGTAGCTGAATTTGTTTCAGTGCTGAGGCAGGGAATTGCTGAACTATCAAGGCTCAATACCTTTGAAGGTTGCTGAATTGTTTTTGGAGCTGAGGCAGGGAATTGCTAAACTGCTGAGGCTCAATACATTTTCAATTGGTTTTGATATTTATGTGCATGATATGATGGCTGTTGTACATTCTCGAGGTGGAATAACTGTAACAATACAACTCCAATGCACGTACGACTACTACATTAAATGTGCAATGATGACCAATTATGAGCATGTGTAAATTCCATGAGATATTTACGTGCCGCAGCCAATGCGTGAAATCCACGAGTCGATCCAAGGCGTTGATATCATAAACTGTTTAAATTCCGTGGTTCAAATTGAACCCAAATTTGGGCGGCTTCGATTGAATGACCCTATCCAATGGCTGGGATTTAACTTCCTTTTTGTATAAAAGTCAAAGTCCTTGTCATTTTAGAACTTTACCTTTGCATCAGTAATTCTTTTATGGCTAAATTTTGATTGGTGATGCCCCTCATGTTGGCTGCCATTGTTGCCATTTTTCTTGTGAATTGAGCCGTGAGTTTTATCCCGCCTCGTCTATGGTGGTGGTGAGGCTGATGCCGACCCGTTGGGACGGTCATGGCTGGGACTTCATCCTCACTCTCCCTCATACGCCTGGGAGGGACATCGCCTTCTGAGCTCATCTTCTATCAAGCCTAAATCTTCGAATATTTTCAAGCTTTAGGGGCTTCTTCTTGTTCCTTTTCAAGAACAAATCATTTTTCAAGGGGAATGTCCCAAACTGTTTCCTTAGTAAGCTTCTTCCACGGGGTTGCTCAAGGTTATAGTGTGGTTTCCCACAGACGCCAATCTGTTGACTTCAAAAAATGTTGCCACTAGATGTCAGGCTCACTCGTGCATACGCAAGCTAAATCTAACACGTAAAAGTAGATAAACGTATAGATTGCTCCGAGATTGGGCATGGGAACAGTTTAACGACACGAGACGCTTCCATTCGGGTTCCGATGAAATATCCGTAACATGAATGTGTAATAAGAATCAATCATTAAGAAACTAAATCTGGATTTGTTATGAGTCAATGAGAGTAAAATATATTGTTTCAAGTGTATGAATTTGCATTAGTCCTTAATTGTTACATGGTGGGGGTGTTTTTATAGTATTACAAATAGAATGGTGACCCTTGGATCAAATTACACGTGGCCTCATCTTCCCGGCCAAGGCATCAAGTCCTAGCCATCTAGTTGACCTTCATAGCCCTCCAAAGCATTTAATATTCTTACATTGATAAGACATAACACAAGTACAATTTTTACAAATGTCACGTCAATCATTCGAAGAAGATCTTCATCATGAATTCAATCTTTGCACGTGGGTCGTCACGAGCTTGAGAGTTTCGGATCCATGAGCTGCCTCAGAATTATTTTGGCCTCGGCAAATGGCCTCGAATAAAGGTGCCTTGGAGTGCATATATAGGAGTCGATACGGTTCGGTTGGGCAGGGTTTCATAGCTCAGTTTTGACGGCCACATGGCAGTCCCTAGTAACGAGTCATAACAAAAAGTGTGAAGAGAAATTGGTCAAAAAAATTGGAAGCGGGAAGTGATAGAAAATCAACAGACGTTTTCTCTCACTTCACAATTTGGTCCTCCACTTCAGTATTTTGTAAAACTAAAGTCTTAAATAAATTGCATAGAAATTTTTCCATTTTTCTAACTTTGACATTGTATAGTCTTCATCTTCTGTAGTTTGCTCGATTTACGTTATTTTCATTTACTTTTTGCTCCTTTTCAAACCATCAATGTCGATTTTTCTCCTAAAATAATTAATATGCAAATACATTAAGTTTAAATTCTATAAATACATTTCAAAACATCCACTTCAATTTCTCAAATAAAGTGGAGATATTAAACCTCTTTTCCCATTGCCATCCCTAGTCATATATATGTAGTCATATTAAACTATGAATTAATTTTATTAGAAAAAATGTTAAATTAAAAGTCATGTATGTTGTCTGTTAGAATACTAGACAAATATAACTATTGTGAAGTTGATTTAAATATGTACTGAATAAGTTAATTTTGCAACTAAAATTCTATGTTCAAAAGATCTTCGATCTAAGTTCTCGCTACCAACAAATATGCATAAAATCTTGTTTTAGTATTTTTTTTCTCGTGTTAAAGTATTTAAGCATTAGAACTTAAACTCGAAGTATAACATTTACTTCGAAAAAATATAATAGCGGTATGAACTGTATGAAATGAATGTTAAATGTTACTTCTTTCATTTTCAAAGACAAATTTCCCAACGAAATGGATGTTGTACAATTATTAAACTACTTTTCTATGCATTTTTCACAGGTGGTTAGATTACCCTCTTTTTACTTTCGTAATAGAGTTACTTCGCGGTCAAAAATTCAAATGTTAAATGAATCACACTTAACCTACGGCTAATCCTTAAATGATTAAACATCACCTTTGAATTGTTCAAACCATTTACCCTTTTCAAAAATGATTTACTCGTAGGTTAATGTCGAAATAATATGGTACTCTTTCACCTACTCTCCTTATTTTTTAATTTAAAAAGTCACAAATAACTCGACTTTCGTTACAAAAATGGGTTAATTTCAAACACATTTTATACTCAAATTTCCTACTTAAATTAATAAATGGGAAAACAAGTTTGGAGGCACAACAGTATTCAAGACAGAAAATATTAGGAATACCATATGCAGTTAGTTTTGCTTGGGAAAGTGTCCCTATATTAGTAGTCTGCATATACGATTACATGCTAGTCTCTCACGTGGTGGCATATGTCTATGAGTTTTTCTAATAGTCTAGTTTATATGATATGTCATTCGATGTAATTATCGCCATTTGGTAATTTAGCCAGCTAATCTTATAACAACAATGTGGACTTTATTTTTTATTTTTATGTAATTTCGGTCTATATTATCGAAGAGTTAGGTCGAGTGCCAACCTAATTGGAATGCATTTCTTCTCCTCTTAGGGTAGATTACATTTATTGAGAAAATGGAAATAGAGACGACGTGATTAATGAAAATTGAACTGGTAGCCCACAAGAATGTCCTTTTCAACCCTTAATCCCGTGACTTAGTGTTGGCTTATCTGGGAAGAGGGATGTGAGCACTTACATTGAGATATCAACACATATACAACTTGTGGGATGGACCTAGTATGGCATTTGCCAATTTTATGTTGGAAAAGGATTCAATGTTGGGTGACTAGTTTGGTTCCTTGTGCTATGGTGGTGGAACCTCTATATTATAACGGAGTCGAGGCTTGAATTTGTATGATAAACTCATGAAGAGGGTTGAGGCGACGTTGGAAGAGGGAAAAAAATTGGGACCCTTTTATGGTATCAAGTGGAGAGAAATGTGAAGAATGATGAAGCGACTGAATTGTATAAGAACAGATTATAAGAGTTTTTCAGTGTAGGTGGCACTGATTTATCTTCGTTAGACGATCGAGTTATTAAAGTAATATTGTATCATATAGTTCGTAAAAGTTTCTTCTACAATTCGAGCTTAGGAGTTTATTTCGATATGGTAAGATAAGCCCAATTGCCAATCAAACTTCCAAAATTCATAATAGTTGATGCAAACAAACTTTTCGCTCTTCCGAAACCGATATAGACATGGATGACTTTTCTACATTGTTTACCTTAGTTATTGGGGGGTTTCAGGGAAGACCTGTGTAGGGCACCTTTTGGATGTGGGATGCTCGTTTAACCATTTGGAAAAATGGAAACTACTAACCCTATATTTTGTATTGGCTACGTAGACAACAGATGTCGGGCTCACTCGTGTCCATGGAAACGAATTCCAACACATTCTGGCCAGAGATTCGAATGAAAAGGGATGGCATTTATAGATGTGAGAGATGCTATACGACGCGAGACAAAAATGTTCCAACACCTGAAATATGATCGACGATGATTACATAAAAAACAAACAATCATAAACAACTCAACCAAATTAGAAATAATCTAAACTCAAGTAAATAAATATAGAGTAAGCAAAAGAGAAGATCGAGTGTGATTTTGAGTATAAAGAGTTGCATTATTCATAAATGTTAGTAGAGCTGCTTGAGTTCTGGCCAACGTGGTAGCCGTTGAATAAGAACCACGTGGCCTCACCTCCCAGGCCGAAGCCTCACAACAATCAGTTTGCTATGCATTTAATACATTGACAATGGGTTAGCCATCCTATTGAAAAATTGGTCATCTTTAATATAATGAATTTTGATTGCATGGAGGATGACGATGTCTGCGAGTTCATGAATATTGGTAGATACTACTAGAAAGTGCGGCCTGAGCAATAGAAATTAACCGATGGTCAATTTTGTCGCTATTGGCAACGGAATAATCAAATAATGGCGACAATATAATCAAATAACAGACAAAAAATAAACAATAACTTCTTCAATTGTTTTTCAATCGAGGATATTTTAGTACCGACGAATTTATTGAGAGAAACCTTTCCTCTGAAAACTTCCATTGGTAATCCATTGGTAAAATTAATTAATTAATTAATATTTATGATGCATTTTCAAATAAATAATTCCATCGGTAACTATAAAATAAAAAAACAAAAGTTCAAACAGAAGTTTCAACCAACTGGAGCAATATGATTCATTTTCCGTTGAACATCTTTTCAAATATAGATGGGAGGCAAAGCACATTGGTGAATATTAAATGCCTTAATGGAGGAAGTAATTGCCACTTATAGGACCTTTTGTAGGCTATTTTGTAAATTACTCGTATGACTTTTTGTAAACTTTGGGATATGGGACTAGTGGTCCCCGGCCAGTCTGTTTCATATATTTGTGTTTAAAATATTTATTTATTTCAATCAAGAGGCTAGACATATGTTAAATTCGAATAATGATTTCATGCCAAACCTGCTATGAGAGAAGATGGAAGTCAAACTCTTTAAATTGGTTAGACCCATCCCTTCGAAAACATAGAAAAAGTTATTTAGAGTACTAGACAAATATTTTAATTTTTTTTCTGAATCTATTGTCTATCCAAACCCATATGAACATACTATGGAAATGGTAAAACCAACTCTTGTGTTTTCATTTCTTATACTATTATTATTATTGTTGCCATGTCACTGGAATATCATTCTGGCAGATGCCATCGGTGGCAAGTGAGACGTACTCGAAAATGACAAATTCGTTGTCTTTGATCCAATGAAGTTTGATTGCAAGGTTGAGTACAATGACTACAAGTTCATGAAAATTGGCAAACACTAGTAGAAAGTGCGGTTTCAGCGACGGAAATTTACTAGTGTCTGTCAGTTTCTTTAATTCGGGATTTTGATTGGGACTGTTTGAGTTTTGTTCAAAGATCTCTTCGTTTTTTTTAATTACATTGGGGGAGAGGGATGATAGGGAACGATCCTCTAATGGTACATACGTACAACTTAGGTTGAATGCTACTCGTGTGAATAGTCTTGCAGAATCAAATTGATTTTTTTTTTAATATGTTCTGGAAAATATAAATTTTATTTCTTTAAGCTTAGCCAAACATGGTCTACTCACATTTTGGAGAACCTTGTTAAGTAAATCAAAATCTAATTTCAACAATATACATTTTTCTTGTATTAGAGTTCTCTTATTAAAATCGAACTATTTGAGCGCATATCATAATGGTTTACTTGAAAGGAAATCATGTCTTAGCACCCAATTTTTATAAAAGATTGAAAGTTAAAAAATCTACATGCATCGTGAGTTGACGTTTGAAATAAATTTTAAGGAGTTTTTTTTATTAGCTTAAAATCAAAATAAATAAATTACTTATTAAATCAAATGGGATAGATTAGTGCGCTTCATTATTCAAGTAATTGCGCTTTGCATATTAACTAAAAGTGCATATATCTGTAATGTTAATGTTAATGTTTAAATAAATAAATACATATGTATGGAAACATAAATAAGCTCTTTTTGGTCGTTATTTTTAATAGATTACAACAAAAGTTGATGAAATGTATGGTACTTGAAAAGTGGAAGGTAACATAAAATATATAGTTAAAATAAATTATTAACTTTGATTTAAAATAAAATATAGATTTAATCCCTATCAAATTGGAGCTAAGTCTACATTTCTATTACTTTTTATTTGTGGAATTCAAACATGAGAAATTTAGAATTGATAATTATGAAAATAACACTTCTAAACAATGGGCCATGCTGCTGTATAATGGCTATATATATTTATATTTTTCTATACTGCATTATAAACACACTAATTAAAATATGTTTTGATAAATATTTCATAATTAAGTGTCTATTTTGTTGGTGAATAAATTATAATTTAATTTATTTTAAGTTTTGAATCATATGACCTTACGAAAAAATATGAATAAAAAGTATATTTACGAAAAATCATTGACCTTCAAAATCTTTCTTCTTTCTCTTTTTAATAATTCTCTGTTCCCATGTTTATTTCTTTTATACACAAATATGAATGCATATACACAGCAAGTGGGGTTAAGGAACCATATTGCTTGTTCTTAGCCATCATCCCTGAAACAATGCCCTGCAACCATTACTTCCATTTGGATCGCATCAACAAAGGGTTGGGAATTCGTGGGCTACGCCAGTTTGTCAACATGGACAGACTTAGGGGTTGGTTAGGGCTTCAGGCCAACCCAGCCCAATAACCTTTTTACGTCGTTAAAAAAATTTTTTATATGAATTTCTTTTATTACATAATAGTTTAGTTCAATTTCCATTTTTTTTTGGTTCAACTCTGACGTCGCCCCTTTGTTTGTCTATTTGTTATTTTATAAATGTGCTACATTTTAATTGGATAAAATGTTCTTAATTTTTACTTACGGTCAAATTTATATCCCTATCTTTTTTCTCTTCAATTCTCATGTAATCTTTCACAAATTGTCACATATTATCCATATTAGCGATTTTAGTCTTTTTTTTTTTTTAGAATGCTTTAAAGGAGGAGCAAATCTTTTGCCACACTTTTGTATATGTAATTTTTTTCTTATTTTAAAATACAAGAGGTAATAATTCGTCTTATACCATCTTAATAGAATGTTTGCATGGAAGCCCTCATCAGAAATAAATGCTAACTAATGGAGGCTGAAGATAACAATACGTAGAAAAAAAGTTGAGAACATAAGTATGATAATTAATAGATGCTAAGGGTGTTTGATACAATTAAAGTACGATACACGTATAAGAAAATTTAGTGTCAATATAGTAATCATATCTAAAAATATGATACACACACACACGTGTGTGTGTGTGATTACGATATAAGTACCATTAATAATGAGAACTTCTATTTTCATAAACCATTCTTATATATCTATCCATTTAAAAAAAAAAAAAATTTATATTACATTTTAATCTTAGTATATTTACTTAAATAGACAAGAACAAAACCAAAAAAGATTTATTAGTCTAAATCATCCACTAATATTCATCCACTCTAAATTATTTAAATAAAGAAACCTAGTGCCTCTGGGGATTATCGATAAAAAACCGAAAGGAAACTTATTACAATTCTACTTCTTAGCTAACAGTCAACATTTCCTATATATATTCCTAAATTAATTATTGAAGATTTGTTTTGTGATTTTTAATTATTATTTACTGTTTGCTTAATCATTCTTACGGGCTACTATTAATAAAACCAAACAAACCCCCCGAACCCAAAATTGTTTTGCCCTCAGTTTTTTTTTTTTTCCATAATTATTGAATTTTGGTTTAGAGTCATAAAAAAAATAAAAAATGGAGGATATTTTATAACGAAACTTTGTATTGAGTGAGAATTTGTATTAGATATATATAATATTTAATTATGGGGAATGCGGGTGAGGATGATGCTATTTTGTGCGATGTTGAGGACGACGATCCAATGCATATTGATATAAAAACCCTTTTGCTGGAAGCTGTTTTAAAGGAAAAAATTCGGGAAGTTCTTGAATTCAATAATTACCCTAGGCGCAAAGGGTAATACCCATTACAAATTGCAAAAATTATAAGTCACAAGGAACCTGTTTATATTTTAAATTTTTTTCTTTGGAGACCAAGTGCATATGGCAATAAAAAGAGTGCCTTTGTAAAGACACGATTTTCACAATAAATTAGAGATGGCAAAATTCTTCCCATCGCTCCATCCTGATAATGTAGTAGTATCAATATTTAGTTATAGTCAACTATATTTAGTAGGATGTTATGGACATTATAATAACTTGGAAAGTCTCACTTAAGAAAATGATAAAAAGTTTCATTTATAATGTAAGTAATCATAATTATAGCATACTATACTTTCTATCTTTATTTAAGGTATACTTAACTCTGATATGTAGGGTAAGACACATGTTTAATCGTCAAAAAATATTTATAGAACTTGTAATTTTAATAATATTTGCTATGCATCGCCCACAAGTTTCACCACTCAAGGTGATGAATATATATATTTTTATATGTAATTAACCATTAATTTCAAAATAAAAGTAATATTTATGTATTTATATATATTTCTAGAACTTCTTTCTTTGATACATGACAATAAATTGTTGAACATGTGAGACATTTATGAGGACAAATTTGTCAACATAATAACATATTTATCATATTTATATTTGCAAGATTCCCCTCTTGCCTTGCTTGTTCATCATACACAAAAATACTGAAATTACGAGGTTTGACCCAACCAACACCTAGAGGTGGGGGGGGGGGGGTAAATAGGAGTTTATGTGGAATTAAGATTATGTTCGACTTTACGTGTGAAATTATACAATTAAAAGCAACAAATCACTTTTTAATTGTTTCTAGATTGTTAAAGGAACGATTCAATTATCCTAAGTTGAATTGCCACAGTTTGTAATAAGAAATCAATAAATAACACCAATATTGATCACTAAGAAATCCAACTGAATAAAAACTCCGAGATCAAGATAGTTACCTCAACTTTTGACCTCCTGGTTGTAATCACCAAAACCCTCCTTGATTGCGTACTCCTGCAGCAACTCTCAACCTTCTAAATACTAATAATGATATGGAGGACGCAAAACCATGTTTCTCTCAATGTTCAACATGTAATTTTCGCATGAGTGGCGTCCATATATATAGTAAAGAGGTTTTGAGTAGGATAAGCAGGATAAAAGCCTTGAAAAACACGAATTAGGTATTTTAGAAAAACACTATCGCTCGAGTGAGAGCTCAGCGATAAGCTAGCGACGATGTCTCGCTTGAGCAAATCTAGGCAAGACGCAAGCGATGCAACCTGTTTTTGCCACTCGAGCAACTGATGGGCGATAGGCTAGTAAAATTGCGGCAACGTTTACTTCTTTGTTCCATACTCCAACCCTTAGACTTCTAACTTACTGCTTGACTCTTTGACTTTTAAAAACTCTTTTACAACAATAATTTTGTCAAAACATTGTCAACAATTTCAAAACCTAACAAATACAATACCTTCGAGGCACAAAAGATTGAAATGTAAAAATAAATCTACAGCAAACCATTAACCTTTCAACATAAAAAGTTAATAAAACCAAGCAAAAAAGTTCATGCTCTAACCCTAGTGTATGAAACGTTTATAGTTTTAACAGAGTTCGTATTTTATGAATAATTTCATTTATGTTTAAATTAATCTTTTTATTTTCAAGAATGGATCCATGAGTTTGAAGAAGATGTCACATAAATAAATAGTAATTTAATTAAAGTCCTAATTATACAATTAGTTATGTTTGAAAATATATGCAACATTTAAAAATGAAAAATGACTCCATTATTTGATTGAAACTTCTACGTGTAGAAAGAATAAATATGACAATTTTAGATGGAAAAAAAAAAAAAAAAACCTGCAATAAACTTGAGCTCTGTCTTTCCCTTTAATTCCTATTATCACATAGCCTGCTTCAAATTGTCTTGTTGAAAATTTTGAATTATTAATGAAAATCAATATTTCGAGAATTAGAGCATGAACTGTTTTGCTTGGGTTTAGTAAAATATGAACTCTGTCAAACTATAAACTTTCCATACATCACTAGATGATGGTGCAATGTGCACATAGGAAGAAAAGGCAACAATCAAGAGGCAAGAGATATATCAAATTCCTAAAGTTCGCAGATTTCTAAGTCTTGGGTTCCTATTTTCTCTAACTATTCAGGAAATGTGCATAGGCCATTAA
>CAIGRP010019746.1:0-28669 GCA_903798385.1 Fraxinus cuspidata
TTCAACATAATAGTTGCCTACGCAACGCAGGCAGCTACCTGTAGCTGCCTGCATAGCGCAAGCAGCTTGCTTGTGCAGGCTGCTTAGCTGCCTGCACAAGTTGCTACGCAGGCAACTTGCTTGTGCAGGTAGCTTAGCTGCCTGCACAAGTTATATAATATTTTTAAATTTTTTTAAATATATATATGTATATAGCGGGCGGCTCGTACAGGCCGGCTCGTGTGGCTCGGCCCCATCGAGCCCGGGCTTGGCTCAGGCTTTTTCCGAGCAAAGCTCGAGCCGCCCGAACCGTCGAGCTTTTTTGTCATCCCTAAATCTACTGCATACTTTATGAGTTGTAGAAAAATCTCAATATCCGGTGAAGATGGAGATTCATCGTGACCTTTGAAAGCACAACCTTAAAATACTAGCCATCAAATATTTTTAATTGAAGTCATTATATGCAAACACTTTTAATTGAAGTCCTTATATCCAAACAATGTTTTTGAAATTCCTCTTTCGATGCCGCATGCATATCCTTGTCAATATGAGATAGTCTCATTAAATCTTTAGCTCTTGGCTCACACATATATGATCTGCTAAACTAGCATGAACAAGAAATGCATAATTACTTTCATCATTAACCATCTAATTTTTATATCCTTCAGTAACCAATACCAAAATCTAGACGAATTACCATCTTTTCGGAAAAAGAAAAGGGTAAAAAAACGCCCTTTCTGTTTAATGAGAATACTCCAACCAAGGAAATTCAGTGAATCATTTTCTATGAAAGCGGCGAGCTAGAATTTTCCTTGTAACTTTGTATACTCCTTAAGATTTAATTGATAAGCCAAACTTTTGCATGTACAATTCTAATATTATCTTGTTGATTACCATGCAGTACATCAAATTTTGAGATGCGAGGGCTTGATTGAGAAATGATTTTCCATGAAAGTTTGAATATGTGGGGGTGAGAAAGCCAAATGGGTGGATGTATGCGATGAAGACTGCTAATGACTGCCATGCACAAGTTTGTGTTTTAAGGTTGAGGAGGAAATTTGGGCTCAATTAAGTTAATTAAAGACGAGAGAGATCAGAGAAGGCGACGTCGAAGAGAGAGATCAAATATTCAGATTGGGTTTCGATTGGCTTTGGGTAGGGCTTGTCACTTTGGCCAATTAGTTTAAGAGACGGACTTAAAAAAGCTTTGGCACGTGAGGTTTCCATGCAATGCGGTTAACAACAAAGGAAACGAAATCCGATGAATAATGAATTTGGTCGACATCTTTGTGTACAATTCATTGAAATTCAAAAATTGTTGGGTGAAAAAGTGTGTTTTTTTCAAAACTGTTTAATCATGTGTTGTCACGTGAAATGTGACTTCCACGGCCCCAAAAACTTTTTGAAGTCCAAATAATGCATCCCCAATTTTTGTCCTAAAAAATCCTAGCCCCCAATTCACTAATCTCACTCACGTACAACTAAATTGTATATTGTAATAGAAATGATTATTGAGAAAGATGCAATAAACCACTACTTATAAAACCTTATTCCCTAATTGTATCATCTGTTCAGCATATGTGATCTCAATCGTTCCATTTTTGCAAGTGCATGTCCATCAGTTCGAGGAACGATTGGGGGAAGAGAGACATCAAGAAAATCAACCATGACCAAGTATAATTTGGACTAGTAATGGAACATTGGTTTGGGTTTCTTGTAACCTTTTTAACGACCGTAACTTGTCATGTGAAATTTTTGTTAATCACATCAACGAATAAGATAAAAAAAAAACTAAAAAATTGAGGGTAACAAATGGAGTGCAAACGGGAAAAAATCAGTGAACGCTATAAAACAACTTTAAAGTATAAACCGTGACCAATGTTTAAGTCAAATGATTATTGAAACATTTACTACATATTCTTCGGATACTACTATGTTGTAATAAACCAAAAAATTTAAATAAAAATACGTATTGTAATGTCAATTAGTCCATACATAAACAAATGTGTCAGAAGTAATAATAAGACAGCATTTGTGGATGACAGACACGTGGATAGATTCATATTTTATCTCCTACATGTATCATTCACCAATTTACATTTAAGACGATGCAATGGATGAAGCTTGCAGAAAATGAAAATCCGGCTCTTTCAAAATGCTAAAATGATGAGAGTCAAGAAAGAAACTAAAATAGAAAAATACAGAAATAAAAATTAAGTTGTTATCATACGCAATGTTCAATAAATTGATATAAGATACAACTAAAATGAAACCAACAAGACCACTTGCGCAGGTCCTGCTCCTTTATACCTATGGAAAGATGATTTACATGAAAGATGCCCACCCATCTTATATACATCTACTCCAGCAAGCAGTTTGTGATATTATCTACACGGCCTCCTCAATCTTGCCATTCCACCCCATAACCACTAAACGCGCTCAATGATACATGGAATACACTTCTCTCTACCCAAATCATCAAGTCTGGTGACTCAAGAAGTTGAATTACTTTTTGTAATCCGGAAATTACTCTTTTGCAGGAAAGGAAATATCAACCTCGATCAACTCAAATCAAAACCAGCGTCAGCATTTATGGCGTACAACAATTTTTGTTCCATTTGCTGTTTACTGTATCAGGACAAATACAATAGCAAAAATAACGTTAGCAATATGAAAGAGCTAGCACAGAATATAAACTGAACATCAATCTGCAAAAGCACAAATTATCTCTGCAATGACGGAAGAACGAATATGAAATGGAAATCCATCTGAAAGAATTAGAATAAAGTAAATGTGCAAGCACATGCTATGAAGCAGAATACAAATGAACATTAGTTTGCCAAGTAAAATGAAGATCTGGAGTGTATGTGACAGATCAATGAGACGACCCAGTAACGCAAATGTTACTCGTCCATTAAATTCAGGGGAAAGGAATCCTAAAACAAGAGACATGGAACTCTGTAAAAGGGTAACTAAACTTGGACAAACCTTCGGTAAGGAGGAAGCTTTAACAGATTCATGCAAGTAGCTGATGTTGGCAAGCGGAGGGCTTCTTCAGAGGCACTACCAGCAGCCCTATCAGATAAGGAAAATGAAAATCCTAAGAAACTGAGACCTAACTATATAACATATACTGCTCAGCAGTAGTATAAGAAGCATAACCAGCAGCAGTGTTACCTCTGTATACAGAACAAAGGCTCCAAATACTTAAATCCAAGCAAAGGTCCTCGAGAGCAGCCAGTTACAAACCTAAGACCAGAAAGGTGAAAGTGATGCAAGATATTAAGATTAAATGGTGCGTTAAGAATGAAGAAGAACAAACATAGCACTAAAAACAAAAACTTTCACAAAATCAAGCAAAACTATTCAATAGCGTGTTAAAAGAGAGATGCAATTCAACAAACTAACTTCTGCAGCAAATACAACTCGTTCAAAATCCAAAATGTTTCTGAAACTAATACAACTATTGTAAAATCAGAAATATTAAATGGTAAATGGAAACAGATAATAGAAGGCAACCCATACTTCAAGAATTTTCTCTGATTTGCCAAGCTAAGGTTCTGGACAACTTCCCAGAACATCTCAATCACATAGTGATCCTGCAAATAAATTGCTAGTTATCCATAAGATGATAAAAATAAGCACCAGAAAATAAATATTTTTGTAACATGTATCACTATCTGAAAAAGGTCATACCCGGGGGGGGGGGGGGGGGGGAAGTAATCAACAAATCAGTTTCCTTCATCACCAGCATTAAAGAGACACACAAGTGTACCAAGGGTCATAGACATAGAAAGCCAATGGGGTACAAGGTAATTAACGACTCGCTAAAACGAGTAAAAGCACGTACAGGTGAATACTACCTGGATCAAAGATAAAGATAGTTCTAATACATGACATGACGAAGAAACAAAAGATTCCTACTTTGGCTACAATAGGTTTAAAGTAGTGGTTTCTCTGTTCAACCTTTTTATACGACTAATGCACTCATTAGATTTTTTATATGCTCATAAGATCTTTGTATAAACTCAGTATTTTCTAGTTCTGAATTATATAGATTTATCTTAAATTTTCACTTCCCTGTAAGACAGCTCTTATTGTTTGTTGTTTAATGGTGTAAAATCCTTCAACAAGGGGTCATGGCATTTTTCACATGAAAAAAACACATTTCCATTTTCTCTATATGGTTTGATCAATCCAAGATTGTAGCCATTAGATTTTTTAATTACATATTGCAAAACAAGAAAGTGCCATGATGTAGAAAACTCCTTAACTAGACCGTGGAAATAATCAAGAAGAGAGAATTGAATTTTAAACGACGAGATTATTTGGGGAATCAAAAAATGTTATGAAGTGAATTGCTCACAGTATAAACAAAATGCAGAAGAAGAAGAAGAAGAAAAAGTTAAAATAAGAGAACAAAAGTTATCTCTTCTACCAAGGAATATTACCAAAACAGCTATAGTTTTTATTTACGGCTTTTTCGAGTTGAGCACTTACTAGAATGCACTAAGTTACATGCCAAGAATCTTCGCGTAAGATATTGAAAAACTCGAGTACTGGCTTTTGGTTGGGTCATCCCATTTTATTCTAATCACTTAATTAAGTCATACGAACTCAGTTCAAGTGCAAGACTTAATAGCCTAAAAACGTAAATAGGTGTAAATCAAGTGTGCCCATTCAGGTTTGTATGTCCACAAAGCACAAATGAAGAGTCTACATTCTTATCTGTTTAAAAAATCTTTATTATCCATCAATATTAAGATATCTACTTTCAGAATCCAGTTTCACATCAGTGAAGACAGCAAACGAAACATAATTATTATTACCAACTCTTATTCCAAAAGTTCAGCACTACTGCCACCCAAGAGGTATCTACAACTTTTACAAGCAGGCCAGTGAATAATTGATTGAGATATACAAGTCACGCATGCACCATAACTTCCTATATAGTAATATAATTTCAAGAACCTGAAATTCGTGCTCATTAAACATGTCGATCCAAACTTTCTGTATGAGCTGTTGAAACCCCCTCAGAAAATGAGAACTTTGTTGGCGTATCTGAACAATTCAAAGTAATAAAATGTCAATATTTTACAAAATCTGGGAGCATGTATTGATTATTGAGTTTAGACTGATGCATTTTCTCATTTTCTGAGTGCTTCTGTTGTTGTTGAGGGGGTTGGCAGTAAAGGAATGGAAATGGCTATTAAAAAATTAAAGATGATAACCAAGGGGAAAAGAGAGCCCCTTACTACCTGAAAGTTCAAACGATGGTTGGCTACGAGATGAATAAATGTGATCACATTCTCGTTAGTGACTCGTATATTTTTCCCACCAGGAAGCAGCTCTTCCTCTGTTTGCTCCCCATATTCATTATTAACAATAACAAAGTACAATTCTAACTCTGATATGTCACCTTCATAATGCTGTGAATGACCACGGAGAAGCACTTAAATAAAATGAGACATTGGAAAATAATCGAATTGATTGCAGAATGAGAAGCAGCTAGAGGTTTAATATATCTATTTTCATATTGCAAAAGGATTTCCTTCACTGGGGATTTCTATCATTTACCTGACAACTCTTCAAGCTCCGATGAGGAAGAAGAGTTTTGTCATCACGTGTTTCAGAAATAATAAACCTGAAGTTTTCCTTTTCTCTAATAGCTTATGCTTTATAAAAAGGAGGTCACCATCGTCTATTCATCCAATATATATTTTTGAGTATTTTCTGACTCCAAGTGTTTCATACTACGTTGACCAAAATTCAAAATACCAGTCACTAGTTCTTTATTGGAGACATAAATTGTAGGCTCTCTTTTAGAGCATCTGGAGGGATCAGTATGGTTTAGACAGATGTGCATAACACGCTCTTGGAGAGAGATAAAATCTTGATTTACGTTTATTTCTCAAAATTATATGGTGGATAACTGCCAACAAAACCTTGCACCAGAGAGTTCATTTCTCGTGCTTTTAGTGTTCATTCTATTGTTCTGAATTTCAGAAACCCCAACATTCATAGCCTTCAGAAGAACATGAAGTCAAGTCCCAAGAACAAGATTCTTAATAGAGTAGCATGGATGTTGAAAACTTTGACATGGTTTAAGAACTGCATACCATTAGCTCCATTCTCTCGAAACAAATATCCAGAAAAAATAGCATCTCCATTCAAAAGTGATGGAGAAGAATGCTTTTTCCCCCCCATTTTCCCCCTATTTCTATGGACATTTTATGACCTAAATTTGTAAAACTTGTAATAGAAAATGGTCAGTTAAGTGGGAAAATGAACTTTGTTACTGTTTTGGGCAAAGTAAGCATAAATTACTTCTCTTCATTCGATTTAAGCGTTTACCACTCTGGTATTAAACAAAGAAGTAAAGATGAAGGAGATAAAGAGAAGTCACCTTCAGGAAAATCAGATGACGGTATAATTCTGGATCCAAGGAGGGTAAGTCGTTCAAATAGTTATACCTAAGCAGCAAAAATAAACATTTGCCACAATTTAATGTAGATAATGACGACCCACAGATAAAAGGTCAATTGTTTAGGCTAATGCAGCATAGCCAAATCTAGAGAATGTTATATATGTCAAATACAGCAAAAACTAATTAAGCTAACATGAAATACATCAGAAAACCTAAACATTATAGTTGGTGACATATTTTATTGAGTTAATTTGTTTCATTAAGATCATCTACTATCTGTACTCATTTTAAGGTCCATAATTCTACCATACGTCTGCATGTACCATAAATTTTCTCGACTGCAAATAATCCACACATGCATGCACCTGGTTCTCAGAATTGTGTCATCTTTGAGTATATGGAGAGCGTTGATATCTTAATATTATGAGTAACCAGGACGAATGGTTTATAGTCTCAAAAACGTAATAGATGTATCACCAATAATCATAACTACAATATAATAACTAGAGTTATTTTGAAAATGATTGCGAAGAATTGGCGAAAGAAAGACCAAACTTGCAAGGTAATAAGAGTATCTTTCAATAACCAGTCTGACTTAACTGATACTGCAAAATTCATGAATTTTCTAGGAGAGTTAGTTATATAAATCATTTTCTTGGGGACTGGAAGCCAATACTTCAATTACAAGTCTTTTTGTGTTAACTTTAGCTTTGGAAATTTCTTCAACTTTGCAAGTATTATTCCCTAGGCACAATCAACAATATCATCAGTTAGAACTCATAAGATGGCCATAAAACTATATATAGCAAGGAAGCACCAAAATTAAAAACGAGAAGCAAAGAAAACCTTACTTTTGCTTCAATTTGCTTAAAAAGAATGTTGCAAATGGTATATCAACCAGAATCCCCTCAAACATTGCCTACAAAAATAAATGGAATTTATCTCCAATAATAATGTACAGGGAATAAAAGAAACATTACCTACAAAAATAATGGAAGTTATCTCCAATAATAAAGTACTACAGGGAATAAAAGTCCTTAGTGCAGAAGCCAATAAACTACTATTTGAGAGCGTAAATTTCTAAGCAGTTTGTCGTTTGGAAATGGCTCATAACAACAGGAGTATAATAATGATGACATGATTCTTAGAAAACAAAGGAGTAAGAAGCAAAAACCTTAATACACTGATAAACATAGAAGTGCTATTTATGGGCAAATATCAACCTCAATCATAGCAACCAATTATGCAAAGCAATTCAAGACAGTTACAAGAAATTGGTAAGCAACATCCAATCATCACATATAGTTCAATAACCCATTAACCTCTTTCGCACTACAGATCAACTATATTAACATGAAATTACATTTTATACCTACAACTTAGAGTTCTACCAGAGAACTGTGCAATGTTATATGCATCACATAACACAGGAATAACTCAAATGGATAGAAAGAAGGAAAACAAAATTTGACATCCATTCAATAACAGCAAGTCAAAACAGAGTGCAGAAATCCCTTTATTATTGGAACTTGTAACCTGCTTCAATTAAATTCCACGATATTTGAAATATCAAATTGGTTTACAGCGATAGACAAATTTATGAATTTAGATAAATGCCACTCTTAGAGGTGCAAAATCACAAGCTACATGGTTACAAAAAGCAAGAAGGAAACTAGCAATGCCACAAAATTACCACTCCCGGAACCATGATTTCTATGGGGTTACATTATAGTGGTAGCAACCATTTAATGGCTTGCTTCATAAGGAAGTGAAGACTAAGTATGCATTTACAACCAATTTCCAGAAAATATAACATGCTGAAAATGCATTAAGGGCACAACAATACCTTAGCAAGGACAGTCCCAAGAAAGTGAAAAAACTGCAGATGTTGTTCATGTATCAGTCCAGATCCAGGATTTGGATAGAGGAGGTGATCTGCTGTCTCCTAGATTTGTTAAGCCAGAAATGGATAGTACAGATCAAAAACCCCATAAAGACACAGAGCAACCAGATGAATAAAACAAAGCATCTATATCTCAAGTTGGCATAGTAAAAGTGTGGGTTAGTTTCCTTATACTGCCTACAACAATAGTACTTCCAAATAGAATATCATTATTTACTTTGTTGATACAAATTTTACTAGAAATATCTAGCCATGATCTTTTCCAACAGATTATGTAGTTGTTATCGTTGCCTGGACTTAAAAAGCCGCTAATATGAGTGTTTGCTTTAGAGGGTGTTTGGTGGAGATTAAAATTAGATTTTTAGTAGATTTTGTTAGAAGTTTTTGAATTTGTGGTTGAAAAGTAGTGGGAAATGTCTGGTTGAAAAGTTGTGGGACCCATGAAAGATGTGGTTAATATTGATTGTTTGACTTTGACTTGGATTAAAATCATATTTTAATCCGGGCCAAGCAGGGGCTTAATCTTATCATAAGGCCCAAGTGTGAACCTAAATATTGTCATATTGTAGAAGATAAGGTGAGTTACATGAATACAATTTCTGAAAATTCTCTTGCTTGGGTCTTGGGCTGAAATTTAACTACTTAGCTAACAGGATTTAAACCAATTTCTTGAACTCCAGCCCGTTATCTGTTAAAATTACATTGTTTCGGCCTGTTATTTCTACTACTCTAGTTCTAGTGTTCTTTCCCTTCCACTGAATTCAGTTCCCACAATTTCATGCTAACTGTTCAGTTTATATAGTTGAAGAGCAACTTCAGATTTTCTTCTAACATAGCATGTCAAATAATAAAAAAAAAAAAATTCAACTGAAAGCAGATCTCATTTAATAGAATAAGGGATATTTGATAACTGAAAAATTTAGAACAAAGATGAAATCACAAAGATAAGCTACATCTAGTGAAAAACATCAACCTATGGCAACGAGAAAGTACCAAGGCACCCTCTTCAAAAATGACAATAACACTATCCTCTAGGATGTAAATGAAAATCTATCAAAACAGTAACAAATGTGGGAATGAAAATTTTATTTATAGACAAATTATGAATCTAAAAATGCAAGATCTTGCCATCAATCCAAAAATTTCACCTAAAAAAAAAAATAAGGTGACTGCAGAGAACATATGATCATATTTCATCCAAACTCAACCTTTTAGTTGACCTTTTGAATTAGGTTAGCCTACCAAAGGATGCCTCTCTTATTTGTGGCAGTGAACATGAATGAACAACATATTGTAATGGAAAAGAAGTAACAAAAAATCAATTTGGAGGGTCCCAATCATTTGTTCTTAGAGGTTCTCCACAGTTGCATATCATGGGATTCACATTCCCTTTTTGGTTTGCTAGTAACAAACAATTAATCTTTCTTAATTAGATTTTTCAGTTTGCTTTTTATTTTTTTATTTTTTTATTTTTTTTGCGTAAAGAAAGAGTATATCTCCACAGATCTCTTAAAAAAGTTGTTTTAGTGTCTGTTCATGTACAACTGCTTGTGCAATGGTTGTTTGGTTTCCACCACCTAGATTCTGATTATGCTGGACCAAGAGATGTCCTCATCAGTACATTCTAGTTATTCCTCACACATTTGTGCATACTGAAGAACAGCTCCGTGCTAAATTCCGTATTTTATTGGAAGTACTATTTCTTTCAGTTGCATATTTTATTTCTCAAATCAGTGAGAGCAATTGGCAGATTAATAAACATACAAGCACATTAAGAGCAGAGACAGGGTGGCAGAAACATGTCCACCTTAAATAATCCATACTGAACATCAAATGCTGCTCGAGTAATATTCTCCATGAAATCTTTGAAAATTCCACCACCATCTATGCCAGCCTCCTCAACACCAAATTCATTGACAAAAGTTATACGAATCTGGATACATCAAAGAAAAAGCTATATCAAATAGAAAGGAAAGATATATACAAAGAATATATGTATATTTGGTGAAAATGGAAAAGATTGTGTGCGTGCGTGCGTGTATTTGACTGTATATATGTGGCAGGGACCCTAAAAGTTAGAGCATATATTCAGAGCTGAAGTACAAAATCGGCAGAGATAATAATAGAGACTCACCACTCCACGAAGATCTTCTTCAGCTAATGCATTTAATTGATTAAAAGCATCTTCCAAAATATGATCTCTTCTTATTTTGAATCTGTTCCTTGTAAAAATACCATGAGAACTATTTCCTTCTTTCAAGACAGCTAATTGGGACTGCAAAGTTCAATTTAACCATTAACTTATGGAGAACTACAAGTCAAATTAACCAAATAATTTAGATGGCAAACCATGCATCTTATGCGTCAATATCCAAGAATCAAGCTACACAGAACAAAAATAAAAATGTAGTTGCAATGGATCAACCACTCACGTTAAATATTTTAGCTCTGCTTGTAAAAGGCACCAAGAAGGGAGCTTGTTTCAGTATGTCATTCGCTCTTGTATTCTCTGTCATTGCCTGGAAATGGGTAATTCAGAATGTCTGTTAGCCAAAGACTTAGTTAGAAAATCAAAATTTTAAAAAGAACTATTACCTGAGAGATAAATACATCATTGACACCATCAGCATGGAAGTCACTAGGGGGTGTAAATTCTCGTCTGTTGTTCCAATCTTGCAACTAAAAATAATTTCCATATTAGGGCAATTTTGTTTGGTATATTACCTAGTCTTACATTACTTAGCTCAGACATACAGAAAAATATTCACATTTGATTTTGGAATAACAATCATAAATAAAGAACTTCTAGCATGTGATCCCATGTACCTGTGATAGAAGCTCAGAAGCAACAACACAAACCCTGTGTTGAAGAAATTCTATGGGGTGCCTCTTCATAGCAGAAGCACCATCTTCTGACTTTGAGAAGTTAGGTGTTGTCACGGAATTCAGCCAAAGAATCTGCCATAATGCCTAGACAAGGAGTAAATCCATGCATTACAATTATGTCACTGAAACACCTTTTATTTGCAATAATAACTGAAACAGAAGTAACATTAGGTGCTAATTCATTTTTCAGCTGTATCAGGCACCGTTTTGCATGCATTAAGACTACATTTTTTAGAATATCTGACTGATAAACTGGTAAAAGTCAACCTAACCACATTAACATAAAGTGTACACTCCAATAGAGCCACATTATACACATAAATGACAATAATTGGTCTTGAAACTCTCTTCTTTCCGGTTGGTCAACGTAACAGATTTAGCAATGAATATCTTCCTAGATGACAGTTATTCATCTGAAGGCCCAGAGCAGCTAGCATTTGCAAGATGTTTCCTTTTTCTATGAGCCTTCAGGCTCCTTCATTCAACTCACATGCGGCATATTTGTCAGGATGGTGTGGAATCTAGAAAAAATTCCCTGGAAGGATTTCTTTTTCTTGTCGTCATTTCCAAGAAAACATTTATATATAGATTGGTATACACGTATCAGACATCGATGCACCAAGATACGCATCTAGTCCTAAAATCTAGGGACATTGTATGACGCATCACAAGGCGTGTCCTGTATTTTCATGTTTAAATTTCTGATGCAAAAGGGCCACGACACCAATATGCCAAGAACATGGTAAGAACTAAGAACCATTTTGTAAATTTTGGAATACGAAATTAAGTCAAAATAATGTAAGAAAAACTTGTACAAACTTTGTTTAAATTTTTTTACATCTACCATATGCACTTTTTGGACATGAATAGCATTAGCAATACAAGGTACAACCAAATTTACATTAATATGACAAATAGCCACTCCTTAAATTCGAAAGATTTTACTTACAGCTGAAAAGTACGTATTAATTTATTAAAAATAAAAAAGCATAAGAATAAATGTATAATATTTCAGTTTAAGTGTCTCCAATATATTCGTCTCCTACTTTGTAAAATTATTTGTCAGAGTGTTCATCTCCCAACTCTGCATCCGTGCTGTGTAGTCTGTACCAATCATTAGCATGCCTATCGAGGTTAGAGTTTACCTGTCTTAAGATGACAATTAAACATCTGATGTCCACCAGTGATAGTGGTTTCTCCTGTTCATAGAACTCCTCATTATCGACAATCATTAGCATGTGCCTGGGCAAACAAAAGAGGAGATAACACTATCTGCTCAACTTGCATCACAAGTCAGCTACCGCAGGACACGTACAATATCAAATTAAAACTAAAACGTCTTACTTGTAAACAGGGCAAAAAACAGCAAGGGGTAATAGCCAACCAGGTGCATCTGCTGGCAGATAAGCTGACTGCTCGGACAAGGATGACCACTTCTGATTCTCATGGCATCGCTTCATGAAGTTCCAAAGTACAGGAACCAGTTCTGTCCTATATGCCAGTACAGTCATAATACGCTCAAGGGGCAAAATGTTGAAAGTCACATGCAAGAAAGCACAAGCTGCACCCACAGCTGCGACCTCCTTATCATCAGGGCTTCCTCTGGCTGGTGAAAACCCTCCCAACAGCACATTTGTCTGCTCAAGAAAAGCATAAAAAACAATGCTTTAGAATAAAAAAAGAGAGTATCTTATTTTTACTGTCAAATGCATGCTATCTGCTGCAACTTGTGTAACAAGATTTCCTACCAACTGTAGAAGAAATCGTGGATCTATTGCGCTGGAAATCTGTTGTTCCAAATCTCTATTCAACACTATATCTGTTAGATCATCACTGCCAAGCATTTCATCTTCACCCATTCTGGAATCTGAAGTAGAGTTGCATGCACAAGCAATTTGATACGTTAAGAATTGAACACAACTAAAAGCATGCTTGGGAAGTGTTTATAAGAAATTTAAATTATAAATAGATAAAAACGAGTGGTGGATAAGTGGGTAATACTTGTGGGTCCCTCAAAATATGTGGATAAAAAGTGACTTGAGTAAACATAAGCGGTTTATAAACATGAGCCAAACATACGCTAAGCCTTATCTCACTCATTTGTAAACAATGTCAAATAATTAATGGCTCAGAAATTGATGTTATCAGTAAACAAAAATGTAAGAAAACTCCAGTATGCTATGAGAACACACCATTATTTCCTTGATTTGATGCTTGGATAGGAGGAATTGCTTGCAACAAAAATGTTGCGACAGTTGCGAAATCTACGGCCTGGTGAATCAGAAAATCCCAACAGAGAAAATTTATAGCTAATTGGAGAAAAATATTGAAGCTCAAGATAATCTAATAATGGTAAGGCACTATAAATAATAAATTGCACATAGTTTATTCATGGAAGACAATAAAGTTTAATAAAGGAGCATGCACTTGTTTGCTCTTTGGTCCACGTATAAAAGAGAGACATTTCTAATGGAGATTTCACTGCAAAATATATGTGCATGCTTTAGAGTAAAAAGTAGCAAGAAAAATTCTAATTATACCCTCTTGATAATTAAAAGATTAAGTCATAAATATTTTCCATTTTGTTCTTTTGGAAACTTCCCATTTTGTTAGAAATTTGTATAAATATGACTAGTAGTTCCAAATAATGCAGACAATTATTGGTAACAGTAAGCAGTATTGATTGCTGTAAATGCCTCCCCAAAATTCCCAATTCTCTCTTAATGTCTCCTTTTTTCATTTTTTCACTCTCTTTTTATTCTCTCTTTCCTGCTTTACTTAAATTTGTACCAGAGTTTTCTCAGACTAAAACACTCTACAGAGGACCTTGTTCAAAGTTACCGTTCATGGCATGTTTCACATCCTCCATAGACTGCCCAAGTGATGACGACTGTGAGTGGTATTTTCTGCAGTGCTCTGATTCCTATTCTGACATAGTGTGTGGAATTTCAAGAAGAAAAGATGAAGAGGAGGAGGAAGACGAAGACGGAGGAAGAGGAGCCTGAGTGCATGAGTGAATGAAATAACTTGAAATTGGTTGAAGTAACATTATTCCCAGCATTGTTCTCCATTCATAATTTAGGCATCCACTTTATCATCATTTATTTTCACAATTATAATAATTGAACTCGAAGAATCCTATCTGACCCTTCCGGTAAAGACACTAAAACTAAACTTAGTCAGGATCTACACCGTTTGTAGAGGGATCCTGGCAAGCATGTGTGAGGGAAAAAGGAAGAACTGACAATAAGGCAACATGATAGGCACTGCCAAACGATAGAGATATTATGGACCCCCAGATGTTATTTTGTCTATACTCCCATTATGCTGCTTCAGCTTAAGCCTTTCCTAGTCATTTTCATGTCGAGATAAGACAATAAATTACTCCAAGCAATGAAAATTATTACCTTCTTGATGAAGATAGTACTTAAATGATAAATACGTGGCCATGTCTAACTGCTTAAACTTTTAAGATCAAGAGGTGCAATAGCACGCTCGTAGCCTCCCATTTATTAAAATTTATGCATATGTCAACTGAGAGGTTGTGTTTAAGATAATATTTAAATGATAAATGAGTAATCATATCTAACACAAAGCTTCTAGATCAAGTGATCCAATAATACTATTGATGCACATAGTAGGCATATTTCTCGTGAGCATTATCCTATAACTGTTGTAAGAACTTCATTTGCAATCACTTGGCCCCTTTGCTTCAAAGGTTTGGAACATGAAATAAACAACTGGCTCCTAATAATTCAATCATTCAACTTCCATAGCATTCTCTTTTACAACCTTTTTTATGGTTTTGATGAAACTCACATGACATGCACGTGTGTGGTTTAATCATCATGCCATATGAAAATGACAATTTAGAACAATCAATTGCAGGGGATTTATTTTACTATAAACAAATTAGTGAATATTCCAGGAACAATTATTGTCTGAAACTCAATTTTTGAGACACGAGAGAAGTATATTATGAATCCAATTAATGGAGAAAGTTTCAAAATATTTCTCGACAACAAGAGTAATCATGGAAAGTGAAGATCAGACAGCATCCAGTGTGCCAGTGAATCACAGGGGATTTCTTCACTGAATAGAGCAAGTACAAAAGGAAAAAGAAAGATAACAGAGAAAATAAACAGAAAACTTCTTTACCCAATCAAATGAACCTGGTTGAGTAAAAGCAACACCAGCAGCTTCCAATAGATTTCCTAGAAGGCAGGCATAACCAGGAAAGTCACTTGATATATCAGATGGAAGAACATTAGTATGATCTTTCACACACAGCGCCATCTGGTGGACATAATGTTGACTTAACCCTGGTGTGGCAAAAATCTGTAAATGGAAATAAAATAAGTGGTCATAGGACAATCATAGATGACGATATCATGGACCACAGCTACAGACAGATTGTTTCACAGTTATAAACAAGAAGCATATACCCCCTCAATAGAATAGGTTGGGCAGATATTATCTTCAACATTTTTTCTCTTTAAACATGGAACATATTCAACCATATCCAGAATCCTGTATTACCTAAAGGATAATGAAACTAAATTGTAATACAAAATGGTGATTTAAACTACCTCTTTGAGGTGTGGAAAGAGCCGCCACAAGAATGGAAATGTAAAAATTTGGGATGAGAAACTCCAGCAAGGATCAATATCTGGACAGCAACACGTTCCCACACCCACATGAGAAATGATATGGGCAAGAACACGCTCCAACGAAGAGACAACCCCAATGGAACCTTGAAAATTTTCCTAAAAATATTAAATCACATCATTATTGTTATTCATGACAGCTACAGTAGATCTCAGATCAAATCGATACATAACTACCCCTACAATCCAAGCACTCTTATTGGTAAAATAGCAATCAAAGAACTGGACGATAAGCAAGAGCACTCAGTTTAAACTAAAATAAAAGGAACGTTGGGTCATAAATTTACGTCAGGCTACAATACCAATTCGAAAAGAAAATAATACATTAGGCTCAAATGTCTGGAATGGCTATCAACACGAGTCCCTATTGAGACTTGTACTCAAGAAAGTCACAGCTATCAAATATCATACTACATTGCTGATCTACACTTCATACTGATAGTGGCAATCCCAGTCCTCATACACCACGTCATGATGCAAGACAGTACAGCACACCTATGAGCATTTGTGTATACTTAATTAACCCACATGTAATTTTAATTCTGTCTCCGCATTGAACAGATTTGAAATACCCAATCTAAATCCATGTAATATCATCGAAGACATACTTATCAGTACAAAGTAAAACCAAGTTTTACTCTGCCAAAGTTAATTGCTCAAAAGGAATTATTTGTTTATTGTGTAAGGTGACGTGCATCATTTAATGGAAATTAGAACTTTTCAACAATTAAGTATGCTAGTCTGGAGTCTAGATAAGCCTCAAGTCTTTAGTCTCAAGTCTAGGTAATTCTCATTCTTCAAGTGTGTTGACCAGGGTGCAGTTTGCATCGTAGAAGGCATCCAGAAGCCATCATAAAATACATAGCATTAATTATAAGCAAACAATTTACATTCTTACTTTTCTATCCGCAAGATTAAGCACTGGAGAACGAAAAGAATGAAAAATGCCTTCCTTAAACATGTATCCACTACATAAACCGATCCCAATCCAGAAGAAAATATAGTAAAAAGGATGAAAGACAATCAGATTGCTTCGAAATTTTATGCAGAAGTACACAGTATATAGCCATATGTGCATACCCATTACACGAATCTATTCATTGCATATCCTCTATGAATGGAACACATAAAGAGAGATTAAGGTTATGACTTGCAATCAGAGTGGAAATGTACCTTCCCAGTCAAAATAATCTCTCTGAGCAAGGAAAATATATTTCTGCGCAACAGATAGCTGATTGTATTACAAGCCCAAGGAAAACTTTGATCAATTAACAAAAGTATTGCCTTCAGTAAGACGTTTGCTGATGTATTGGACTTCTCAGATGCCAAACATAGTTGATCCTTCAACTGATATCTACGAAAACCAAAAGACTGAAAGAGATAAGTTCATGGTTGCACGGCAGAGTGCCAAATCTTAGTTCAAATTATCAATTGCATTGGATGCAACACACATTCCAGTTTACAAAACACTACCTGAAACATATTGAACAAAATCAATTCATCATTTGGTGCATTGATAATATACCTCATAGTTATACAGTTGATATTGAGTAGCTAGTAAAAAAGACTTCCATTGAGTCTCTATGCAGCCCTTTTCTTCGCTTTATGAACCTTTGTTTTGGGCAAAAGAATTTGGACTGGATCCCTCATATTTATAAGGTATCCTCAAATTTCCAGAGATGGTTTATGGGCAGAAGTTGATGTTGACAATGGTAGTGATTATAAGTGGCCACAAACCAACAAAATAATTTACACAGCGCGTGAAAAAGTGGAGTATGACAAGAGCAAGAAATATAAAAATAATCTCTCTTTAGCTCCCAGCCCTGTAGACTGGTTAAATTTTCTACACCGTTTTCCATTAGTTGGAGGTTAGGTTATATGCCTCCTCCTAAGTGTGTATTTCCTTTTACTTTTCAGCATTAATAAATATTTCACCTGCTTGGTGGTGTGATAATAAAAACAAGACCCAATCGAATTAAGTCTGTTTCTCTATATTTTCCATTCCTTCTGTTTTAAGATTACGATATCATCTTGATGCCATTCGTTTTTCCATTTAAACTGAAATTCTAGAATTTGTTGGTACTCGTAAGCTAAATATATTCAGGTTTTTAATGTATTCCCTGATTAATCCATATTGGAATATTCATAAAAGCATGCACCAGACTCCAGTCAAGACTAATAATGAAAACAAAAGACGAGAAAAAAAAAAAAAAACATGAATGAGAGTAAACCAGAATTTTGGCGGCAAGCATAGGTGCTCTTGTCTTGTCATTACAATAATGCATATGACACGAAAGGATTCTAAAAACGTAGTAGATTCTTCATATAGACATGCAAAATATCTTATATTCCAAACAGAAGCTCCATTGAAAGTTGAGAAGAGGTTAAAACCACACGCATTGATCTGTTCAAGGCTCTTTTGGCATTGACCACAAAGATGCAAACAGACATTAATTTGGAATTGGATGAGTCAATCTTATATCTTAATCAGGGATTTTCTCACAGATGGTATTAATTGGTCATTTTGGGTGACCATTTTGACCATGATGTACCCATAAATAAATTACCAGAACTCATGACAAGGATTTTCAGAAAAGGAATAATCCTTTAATTAGTTATGGTAGGAACTGTAAGATCTGACAATGTGATGTCTTTTAATGATCATAAAAGAAATGCACTGTTGATTTCAAGCAATCAGATTTGATTTCAACTTAAAATTACAGAACTACAAAATGTAAGGTTATAAACAACTTCCATCCTATCATTACAGCAGAGTACAGATAGCTTCCTTATTTACAAGTGTAAATAATTCATAAGAATAGCAGGATGAGAATTTGGGAAGCCGTAAGATCCAAAAAATAAATACTCCAACCTACTGTGACTACAAAGAAACAAAAAGGCACCTTGAAACGAACCTGTTTTCATAGAGCACCCGGACGCAAGCATAAACAAGATGCTTAACTCTGTAATCCACTAGACCACGTTTGCAAGAGTAGTCTGTGCCTGCAAAGAGGCCCACAACATCTCCTGTGGAAAGATAATAGTTTCAATAACAAGATCAAGTACTGAAGCAAATAGACAGGGACAAGCAACAATAGAAAAAATCAGAAAAATAAAATAAAATTTAACGATGCATAGCACTGCAAAACAGAATGGCTGCATGTGCAACCAATTTGACTGCGCATGTGCAAATTGTTAACCTATACAATAAAGTATAAACTTTTCTGTGCAGCCCAACTACAGCAACCAAATGCAAACTGTAAAATTTCTGCCATGAATCAAAACAGATACAATGCTAAAGCATAAGAGTATTGATTGTCCTTCAGTGGACTTATCTCAAAAGGATAAAAGGCAGGGGGAGAAAAGCAAATGGCCTGTTTTGACACAGACAAATTTACTGGGAATGAGGCTTAGCTCAATGTTGTTGTCGTCGTTTCTGAGACACCACTCATGTGCCCAGATAATGCTTTTGAAGTGGGACAAATGTGTAATTATTAAGCCTCTCTCTAAAACCATTCTAAATGCCACTTCATATATACATTTAAAAGCTCTCACGGGGTGTTCTAATACTTGTGACTTCATGAGCAACAATTGCCTAATTTGTTATATATAAAGCAATGTTAATCATATCCCCTACTGAGATTAAACAAAAAAATGCATCAAATATACCTATTTCAGCAGGATAGCTTATCATTTCATGTATTGCTAAAAAAGTTAATAGCTCATGAAGATAGTTGTTGAATGGATATGTCCATTCTTAGTAAAAATGAGATATATATATATATAGGCTAAAATTTAATTTTTCGATCCTATTTGACATTGCTAATAATTAAACTGAATCTAGCAATAAAAGAGTAATTTGGCCCAAGAATATCTAACCCTATGATACAATTTTACAACAAACAAAATGAGCAAATCATAGTCTTAAGTTTAATTTAGCATGTGACAGATGAATGGAAATACAGAAATACAGATATGGAACAGTGACATGATTACAATTTGCAATCTTAAAGCAAAAGCCTGTTAAAAGTGTCTCCTAAATAACATCGAATATATCAAATCTTCAATGCAGACAACATTTGTAAGACACGTGACAGAATCAGGACACGCACCATTATCTTGAACAAATTCTTGAAGCAATCGGCATGTCTCCACTAGGGCAGAAACATCAGCAGCATGCTTTGGGTTAAAGAAGAAAAGCAGCTGGCGGAGAAAATCCGAATCTGGACTAAAGCACTGCCTGAATATGCATATAATAAACGAAAAATATGAAACAAACAGATTTTTGACAGCATCAACAGACCAAGAATATTACAGGAAGAGATGGCACAACAATGGGAAATAAAAGCATTACAAAAATAATGCGCGACTTTGGAGCATGAATATGAAAAACTTCGGAGAAAAATGTGGATCCAGTAGAGTACCTGCTAACGTCCTCGCAAGACTGCCCAAAAGTCAAAAAAAACTTGTCTCGCACTCTGGAACGTTCCGCCTCGACTTCTTTTCTTCCTCTAAAGCATTTCTGTAACTCGTAGCAAGTCAAGTTCCAATAAATATGTATATGAGAAGTTTCTTGGTTTCTCATGTCCCTTTTAAAAATGACAACCAGTGCCTAAGATAACGCATTTAATTTTGAAATCCCAAGACAAAATAAGAGCCTCACTCAGTAAGTCAGTAGAAATATGAATTCAGAACAACAATTGTGCAAAAGTTTCAATATAGGAAAATACTTTTAAATCTAAAGCACAACCTACGAAAATGAACTAGGACTTTCAATGATTGAAATCAGATCATGAAAAAATTAAACAATATAAAGACCCATGCATACATGGCAGTGCTATATTGCTCACTTGTACTACAAAATCTACTTGTTTTTATTAATAAATAATCATACTGCAAAGTTTAGATAAATATTTCTTATTTCTGAAAAATAGGAACTTTAGATTTTTGGATTGCTAAAGAGAGGAAAAGAAAGTTTAGGAAAGTGGTTTCTGGGGAGTTGCTCATAAAGAATGGTCCGTGCCCCTTTGAGAAAGGAATAGAGGAGGCAAAGGTTGAATCATGCAGACAGCTATACATATCAATACTGCAACATGGAACAAATTATTATTTCACGATAAATAACATGGAATGATGCTAGTTCTTAAAACATTGATAAAGATACAACTACCAGAGCTACAAATGCACTTCATCAATTTAACTGAAAGCACCAACATTCATCTTCTTTGTTTTGGAAAAGAATAAAAGAAGTTAATATTCGAACTCCAACTGCATTCGGAATTAACATAAAACCCTCCGTTCTCAATGCCACTCAGAACTAAGAACTCATTGTTATAAAACCACATGGTTAACCAAATTAGCTTCTTTCACTTCAATACCTTTGTTTCTAGGTCGATGCCTAGTACTTAAGTTGGAGCTGTTAAGGAATGGAGCCGTAACAAAAAATAATAATAATAATAATAATAATAAGTTAACATTATTAAACCATCAATCTGTCGTCTCTCAATACATTTCTCCTCTTGACAATGCATTTTTCATAATAATTAAGCTAAGAAACAGCTTTAAATTTAAAGAGAAGAATCTGGAAACAAAACTGTAGGAGTAAAGTCCATTGTTCCACAAAATCACCTCATACGAAACATTAAAACACAAATAATTCAACGTGATCGAGCATCAATGTAAAATATATAAAAGAAGAAAGTTAAAAGAAAAAAAGACCTGAATTTTAATGGCAGCAGAGTTCTGTTGACGCAACCAGAGTCGGCGATTCCGCTCCAAGCGGGTCTGCTCAAGGAGCTTCTGGCGGTCTCTTTCTTTGGAGCTCCGACCTCCTAAATCAACCCGTTTCCGGTTCGATGGATCCCCCGAAAAATACATTATTTTGATTTTACTTTCTTCTCAGCCCAATTTTGAACCCTAACAATGAAAAACAAACAGTTGCAGAGAAAAACTCAAAACTTGTTTGGCAGGAAAAGTATACAACTAAGAGCGGCCTTTCACCGAATGCGTGTGAATATAATAGGATACGAGATTATAAGTTGTGTGCCTGTGTTTATTTATTTTTTCTTTCTCCATTCAATTCTAATTAGTATTTATTGATTCTATATATCAACATTTACATAAAAAAAAATTATATAATGATGCATGACATTTTATCATTGACCAATTTAAACACATTTTTTTTATTCAATATTTTCCCTGCACATTATTTTCTATAATCACTTATGTACCATTTTGATGTACAATTAGCAAAATCCTTATTTATTATACTTTAAAGGGAATTAGCGACTTTATCTATAATCCCTCCTTACCTGAAAAGAGGGAATCATTTGATCACTGTTCATTTTTGTCACACGAGTTTTTACATTTATCCTCTTTTCATCTGATTTTGCTACAGTCAATTCCTAATTCCCTAAATTTTGTTTCTTCCTTCCCTTTTTACTCTTCATTTTTGTTCCCATGGATTTGTACTGTCAACTAGACATGTGAATTGCATTTGATATTCTCCATATTTCTTTTGTATTGGATAAGCAAACTAATAAGAGATGAATTAAAGTCTTTATTTCACTCCGAGACTATGGTGCAGTAAAAGTAGTAGATTCTCTCCACAAATTGTGACAACCAATTTCGCGCTGTTACACTCCTCCATTATTCGTCGTCTCCGGCTCCACTTTGTCGCGGTGTCCATTCTACAAAGGAACTCCAAAGAAATCCAGAAGATTTGTTCGATCTTTCCCCGCAGCGTGTAGAGTTTAAACTTGAATTTTCTCCTCAACATTTATTCCCCACTGTTGGTTATTTCTCAGGCCATGTTCTCTTTACCATTTTCAAACCGTTTTCTATTTTCGATTTTTCAAAACAGTGAAAACGAGTTCTCTTTCCCATTTTCGAAAACGCGTTTTTGAAAACAAGTTAAAAATTTATAAAGGAAACTCAAAACGACAATTTTGCTGTTTTGGGTTGGGTGTTTTCAGTTATAATCAAGTCAAAATTTTCAAAACGCACAAGTTAACAATTTGTAAAGAAAACTCAAAACGACAAATTTGTCATTTTGGGTGTTTTCAGTTATAATCAAGTTAAAATTTTCTAAACGCGTTTTGAGCGTTTTCAAAACAATTTTTCAAAATGTCAAAAAGAATACATTTTCAAAAATCTCAAAATGAATACTCAAAACACAAAACTCAAAATACAAAACTGAAATACAAAGAGAACATCCCCTTAATTTTTATATTTTTATTTATTTGAAAATTGTTATACAAGTTAAGTTTGCAGCAACAACATTCCCAAAATTGTTCATGTGTTTCATGTTTAACAATAAAAATTTAAACTTTAACAATCTACTATATATTAATATTATCATCTCCAATTAATTTTAGAAGTTAAATATTTACCACTGGACAGTGCAATAAGTATTTAGAAATATTTGTTATGAAATATTAAATATGTGTAAGTTTATAAAATGAGAACTATATATATGGAATCAAGATGTGTTTTTCAGTGGGGATGTCCTTCTTTTTCTTATATGTATTAAATGAAATTGTTTTTTATAATAGAATTGAATGTTATCTAGAATTAAATTAATTTGTAAATGAATACGAATTTTTTTAATTTGCATCAATCAATCAGTCAATTAGGGCATTAAATGCTAAGACCCTTCGCACATCTACAAGCCCTAGTTTATGCAAGTGGGATTTGACCGTGTAGGTGTATAGATGCGGCGTTGGCAGTGAATACTCTTGTCAATCACTTCTCCACAAGATCGGTTAAGGATCTCTTCATCGCCTTACCCGAAACGGCTCCTACACGAGGGTCGGCCAAATTTTGGTTCATACGAGAGGTTACCGTCCCTGCTTATAACATGGTCGTCTATGTTGCCACGTAAGGTAGGGGCCTCAAATACGCCACGTATGGAGAGATTATTTATTTGAGTAACTACAGTCCTCAAATTCCAAGTGTGATTATTTATATAATGCGTGAACTTGCTAGTCTTAAGAAAGAAGACGACTTGGTTAACTAAAACTAGCGACGGGGGTTGAGGGGTGCATGACGAGGCTCTAGAGGTAAAAGGTCGAGCCTATTTGATAGTTGAACGCCGTTATAGGGCTAAAACGTGTTGCGTTGGGCCATCAGAGAATCTACCGAGCTTCTTTTGGAGATGAAATCTGTGGTAAGACGTTAAAATGCTAAGTAAGGCCATTGGAGGTTCAACCGAGCCTCTATGGAAGATGTAGCCTGTAATAAGGCTTTAAAATGCTAAGTAAGGCCATTTGAGGTTCTACCGAGCCTCTTTGGGAGATGAAGCATGTGATAAAGCTTTAAAATGCTAAGTGATGCCATTGGAGGTTGCCAGGTGGCGTACCATAATGATTTTTGGGGGACGTTGATTTCTATTGATGACAGTTGGGGTATGGCAGTTTTCTAGGCTCGGGCTACATATGCATTTAATGCGTAATGATGATAATACATTATATCTGGTAGGGTCTACACGAATTTATAAGGCATGTTCAGCACGATGCCATTGAATTTTGATGAAGTGCCCTTTGGAATCGTCATGACATGTTAGATTACAGGTGGATGGCCCAGATTAAGGTGGAGAAAGATCCTACGGTGAGGCTTCGTTCATTACGCATATATAAGGCTGAAACCATTACTTCCTCTTTTTCTTCACCCTGCGAAAATTAAAAGCTAATTGCTGAAATTCCCTTTAGCCTCCACTGTCCCATGTCCGGCGAGTAGCTCCATTTTTTTTTACATTTTGGCTTCCATGACCTGTGTAAGTACTCAAATATCTTCAAGTTCTCCTTTTTTTTCATACTGAAATGGCCTCCACTTCGAAGAAATCGTCTAGGAGATCTTCCAAAGTAGACATGACACTGATTTATGCCGAGGCGGGCGTGGCCCCCATAATCCCTAATGAAAGGATTATGGAGGTCATGAGGGGTCCTTATAATATGTGGATGATGCAAGAAGACCCTATGACTTTAGTGTGAGGCGGGTGGCTTCATTGTGGCCCACAGATATTAAAGAGAACGAGTTGGGAAAATTTAGGAAAAAGTTTAGGATTCCTGATAATAGAGATGTTTGTGCCAACCCCTGAGGAGAGGGCCTGTTTCCCTATGGAAGGGTGCGTAGCAATTAGCGAGGCCATCTTAGGTGGGGGATGAAGCTGCTTTTACACCCGTTCTTTAGGTATATCCTTAGGCATTACAACTTAGCTCCTACTCAACTAGTGCCAAATGCGTGGAGCCAATTGGCAGGGGCCTTTCTTCTTTGGAAGGAGGTCAATCTTGGCGAGGATATGCCGCCACATATTTTTCAGACCCTTTTCAACCCGAACTTCTAGTGGGGGGAGTGATTGTAAGGGGTGGTATTGCATGAATCTCTGGGGTACGCATTCTCCTTTTATCTGGGGGACCCCGACCTCTATTAAAAATTGGAAGTCTTCATGTTTTGGGTGAGGGGTCACTGGCAAACAGCGAAGGCAAATACGGTCCCAAAGATCACCGTACCGACCCAGTACCATGAGTATAGTGAGTCGAACCCTTATCTAATAACATATATTTTATGCTCCTATTTTCCCACACATTTCTTCAGAAACTTCTGTCTTATTGTAAAGCTTGTATAGTTACAATTAACCGATTCGAGCTCTAGCCATCTAATTGGAGGTTTATAAAGGCCATTTATGAGTTACTTTCAGATAGGATGTCCTTCAAGAACGTCATCGGCAAGCGGAACCTATTTGTCACGTACGGATTGATGGTTACTAAAGGTAAGGAAAGTCCTAATTCTTTTATCATGTGCTATTTTCCTGCTTCGACTGCTGACGCTTCATCTTTTATTCGTAGGTCAGCATGACAAGAAAGAGTATGTCAAGTCGGATATGTTCTTCCTTAGGAGCCTGGGACAGGCAAAGAATAAAAAACCTTTAGGCTCCACCTCTTCGACCTATAAGAGCCAGCGCGACGAGTTGGCTCGCCTTTCAAAAGCGAACCCTCCGCCTCCTCCAGAGAAGAAGGGAGAAAATGGGAAAAAGGGTAAAGAAAGAGAAGCTTCTTTGGAGAAGCCTCCAAAAAGGAAGTTAGTCATGACAAAGAATATTGAGCCTCCCCCTCCCCCAAACGCCAAACAACCATAAGGGAGTCCCAAGGGTGACCTATTATAGCAGAACCCGTATCCTCAGTGCAAATGGTGGATGAGAAGGTGGCATAGGATGAGGTTGGCCTCATTAAGCGAAGGCGTGGGAAAGAGGTCAAGGACGTGCCCTCTGAAGGAAAAGCTCAGAATTTCCTTGGGGGAAGGTCGAATGAAATTTCCTCTACGGTGATAGAAATGCGTCATACCAAGGTTTAGAGGGCTATGAGGATACATCACAAATACTGGACCGATAAGTATTTCTCGTACCTCAAGACCTGCGACGCAGTCCATATGGTGGACTAATACTATGAATGAAGAGATAAAGTTCATGAAAGACAATGACGTTTGGGAACTCATCCCATCGCCTGAAGGTACGATGTCCATTGATTGTAAATGAATATTTAAAGCTAAGAGAGATTCGTGCAAATGATTTTACTCAAAAGAAAGGCATTGACTTTAAAGAGACTTTATCTTTGCTTTTTGTGAAATACTCGTTTAGGATTATTATGGCACTTGTGAAATACATTTTTACAAATTAATGAAATTCATCTACGGGTTTAAACATGCTTCCCGTTAATGGTTGCACAAATTCCATTAAATAATTATTTCATTTGGTTTTGAGATGAATTTAGTTGATGATTGTGTATATCACAAGTTCAGTGGGATTAAGCATATTTCCTGGTATTGTACATCGGTGATATACTATTTGCTTGCAATGAAATAGTTTATTTTTCACAAAACCAAGAGATTCTATTATGAAATTTTGAAATAAAAGATTTTGGTGACGTCTCTTTTGTGTTAAAGATATAGATAAATCGGAATTGTTCTCGGGGTATTTTTGAATTATTAAAAACGAGCTATATCGAAATGGTTCTTAAGAGGTTTCGCATGCAAAATTGTAAACCATACGATACCTCTATTCCTATGGATAAACTTGAAGACAAAGAAATGCAGAAAATTTCCTATGCCTCAGTAGTTGAGAGTTTACTGTATGTTCAGGTTGTACACATCTGGATATAACATTCATTGATAGAATGTTGGGCAAATTTTTATATAACTCTGGGATGAATGTTTGCAAAGTAGCAAGCGAGTTATTCAATATCTACAGGGAACAAAGGATAACAAGATCACATATACAAAATCAGACCAATTGAAGATCGTTATATATTCTAATTCTGATCATGAAATATGAATGCACAATTTTGTCACTGGAGCATTTTGGATGGAATTGAAAGACCACTTTAATTATTCTATGACAATAACAGTCTTGTATTTCAATAGGAGCTCGATGATGTCAAAATTTATAGACAATAAATTTCTAATTGTTAAGGAAAAAGTTTATAGTGGTCAAGTTTTTATAGAGCATGTTGGTACAAACTCTTTGATTATGGATCTGTTTACTAAAGGATTACCACCCAAGATCTTTCATGAGTATACTGCTCATATGAGTGTTGCATCTTTAGATGATATATCAGTTTAGTGAGAATTTGTATTTGATTGTTGTCTGGTTAAGACATATTTTATACTTATAAATATTTAGGTTAATTTTAGAAATAAAGTATTTAGTTAAATTCCACCCCGATTAAAGATTTTTGGTTTGATTTCATTACAAAATAAGGTATGAAAAATTGGAAATAAGCATGTTTGGATCACATTACATATAATTTCCATACAATACATCCATACTTGTGATCTATGTCATTTAATTGCGTTGATATACGTGACTATTGATGGGTTTGTTATTATACTTGTAACTAAAATTGCTTTAATCCTATATTGACACAATCAATGGATAAAATTATTTAGAGACATTTTTGGTTGTCATAAAAGTGGTTTTGACGTCATAAGTTTATGCATATTTATAAGGTAACTATGTGGCCCAAGTCGGCCTACATATGTAAATAAGTGTGAATTAAAAGCTATCTTAAGGTTAAAATCAATTAAAGTGATATAATAAAGAGATAAAGTTATGGGCTTCAAGCATCTAAATAGAGTATGAGCCTAAATTTGTGTAGAGACCAATTCGTTTAAGCTTGTATTTCATGAAGGGCAGATATATATGAAAAAAAATATATAAATAGGATTATGATCTACAATTCATATGTGATTCCTTTTCTATGTGTCATTCCATCAATACAAGAATAACAAAAAAAAAACATTTAAGAGGAAGATCTTGAACCCGCAATCAAGAGTCTAGAAGCCTAAATTAAGAAACAAACAATAAAGATTAAAAAGTCCAAATTAAGAGATTGTAGTTGATCTTCAAGATTCAAAATCCAATAATAAATAATCATTCTCAATAAATCAAGTTATGCGTTGCATTTAATAATTTTTTCGGTGATTTTATATAGAGGATTTTTGCAATAAAGTATTTAGGTTTTAAAATTGAAATTTAAAGTTTTATAAAATCTAAGAGCTTGTACTTCAAATAGAGTAAATGGATCAAATTTTGAACCTCAATAAATCACCGGGACACTTGATAGTTGAAAGTGTGTTTCATCTCAAAAGTTCACCAAGGAGTTGACTTGGTTAATTTTCATAATAGCTATATTTTTTCTTATTATTTTTGATAATCATGTTATAACTAAAAATTAGAGGCTGCCACGTGGCAGCATCGACTGAAGCTGTGGGGACACTTATATTCAAGACATCTCGGTCCTTTCTATGCTGGCC
>CAIGRP010019755.1:0-11569 GCA_903798385.1 Fraxinus cuspidata
AGGGATGTATGATGATATAACACAACCCCAAGATCCATGGTCCCACAGAGATAGCGTAGTAGTCGCTTAACAGCACCCCAGCAAAAAAAAAAAAAAAAACTGCAAGAAAGCTGTAAAAGCCACCAAACATGTTTGGATACGTAACCATCAGCATCTTGTCACTTCCAAATTTAATGTAGAGAAAAGCTGGATCAAAGCTAGGCCATGGACCGGTGGTCACTATGGTGCAATGAGGTGTTGCTTCTAGTGTCGGAGGTTGCTTTGATTGTCAACTGCTTGCCGCTATAACTGCTTGCCGCTATAATTATCGCTGAAGCGGGGTCACCAGGTTCCATGAAATGCAGTGGCTGCCTCTATGGTGGCTAATAGAGGATAAGTTATGCCCTTATGAAAAATCCATCCTCAGATTGGATTTCTTTTTATATTTGGGCATTTCATCAAGCATCACGTGAACGAAGTAGCCTTATGAATTCTTGGAAGGATTGGTAACTCGACAAACCATTTTTGCAAGAAGAATATGGATGTCTCCATTTTATTTCTTCACATGGACTAATAAGGCCTCAATGCATCAACAACTTGCAGTTCGAGGCAGAGGTGAGCTCCCACCGGTGGTACAAGATCAAAGATTAGAGTTGGTGCGATTTTCTTTCTACGACGTAATCAACTGTTGTGGGTGTCTGTAAATGCCATCGCCTCGACGGCTTTTGTTGGAGGTGAGGACAAGCCGTGTGTCCTCAGTATTTACTGTTGGAGATTGTAAAGCATTAATGTGTTTGTGTTTCATTCGATATTGATTTGTTCCAAAAAATCGGTGAATACTAACAGCATAGGGAGCGAACTGAGCATTTTTTCAATAAACCCACCAATGGATTTTTGTTGAATTAAACCCAATATTCTTGACTCTACGTTCCTTCATGTATGCCATTGTTTTTTCTTCAGTGACTAACCTCCTCGAATTTATTAGGAGAGGAATTGCCCGGAAAAATTATTAATTTTTCCCGGTCACCTTTTAGGATGTGGCGACAACATGGTTAACATATCATTCTCATGGACGACACCAGTCTATTGACCTCAAAAATGCATCAACAGAATCCCTTCCACCTCCCCTTTATGCAGACTTCACCTGCACACTGGAATACCTTGTTGGAGGCAAATGCCACCGGTCAAGAAAAAGTTCGACTTCGTAGTCCGACGGTCAAGTTTGTAGCCGGATGAGAGAAAAAGAGAGTATAAGAGAGGGAGATGAGATTTGGATAGGATTAGAAAACATACCTTAGTGTGAATGAAACTCACATATATATAGGAAAATGTAAATGTGTCAAATGATTAATGGACTGAGCCCAAGATGCAATTGTTAAGTTTAATAAGTCCAAACCAATGAATAGTCGATGCCACGTAACTTATAAGTGTAAGAGTTATGAAATGCCAACAAACTTTGCATTAAATCCTCACATTAAATATATAGAAATGAAACATAAAACCTTCCTTTAATCTTCACTAAATTGTGAATAATTATCAACAGTTTCTTCTTCAAATTTTATAGGATTGACTTTTCATTTTCCCCAAATAGTTTATATCCCTTTCTACAATATATTTATGTATAGTTTTGCACATATGGAGGTTCACACTTTGAAACAAGAAAATTTTCAAAAAAAAGCAAAACATAACAGAGAAGCCGACTTCTTAAAGCTTCAGGAGCTGTCGGGAAACAACATCCGTTGTCCAACTTTATCTATTCAAAAGCCTGAAATTAAGGTAAGTAGAGGTAAAAGTGGTTATTTCGTTTTCAAGTTATGATTTTTCGTGAAAAGCGTGAATGAATGGGTACATCCGGGTACGGTGCTTCGGCACTACTATTGTTGGAATGATCATTCTCCGGCTCTACGCATCATGATAATTCTATAAAAATTGGATTTTGCAAGAAATCCATCTATGTGCGACTATATGAATCTATAGTTCGAGCTTTCTAATTTGATGACAAAATGCACTGATGATATCTATTGAGTTTCAAACTCATGATTTAATTCTCTCCCTACAAGTTGATTTGATTTGCTTGAGGTGTGGATGATGTAGACGAAGATGCAATGTGATATGGAGAAGCCTGTGACTCGATGTTTTAATTCGATTATGAAATGTCCATGTTTTTTTCTAATAAATAGATTTATATGAACATCATTTGTTGTACCATTCTAAGAAGATTTTTGTGAATTAGTTATGTTTAAAAGTAGCTTTGTGTTTTAGAAATTAATGTACAAGTTACTATTTATTACAAAAATTTTAGCTATAAGATTTAGTATTACTGTTTTTTTTCCTAAAATCAGTTTCTGCCGTTGACTTCAAAATTTGTAACTCAATCATTTCTTGAAATATTTGGACAAAACTAGTGTGGTTCGATAGCCTCGTGGGTTAGCTACTAAATAAACTTGATATCATGTAAATATGATAGATGTATATCACTTTAAGTAAATTGCATTGGTTTATCTTCCAAATAGAGCCGATGCGGGGACTTAGAAAATATTTTAGTACCTCAAATGTTGTCGACAGAAGCAGATTTTTGGATATATCATATTATAAGAAGTTCTCTACTTTTCCTTAATATTTTGTGAAGTTAGAGATTGATAACAATGTAAACGAGTCCATTTTGACACGAGTTATAACTAAAATTTGAATATAAAGGACTCAACAATTTCACTTGAAATTTGGAGACAATATACCTAAAAATGGAAGATGATGGATGTTCTAGTCTGTGATGCCACTTGGACAAAGTGGTCTTGACTCTTGAGAAAGCCACTAGTAGAGAAGACTTTATAGAGAAAGATGGCCACCCGCATACACCATCCTTAGTCTGACCCTACAAAAGGATTTCCCCTATGTCGAGAACCTTTACATGAAAAGAAGTTGGTAAGATTCAATTGAGGTATTATTGGACTAAAAAAACTGATAACTAGAGATAAGATTATTTTTCATAGTAGGAATACAATTAATATTATTAAAAGAAAATTTATGCAAGGGTGTATAGAGAGATTTTGAACTGATATGTGTAAGAGAATGACTTGTCCAATCTCCAATCACTATGTCATCAGAGATCATAGGGAGTATGACTCAAGAGATTACTCAAGTTGGTGGTGACATGGTACAAATCTCTAATATCAAGAAGCCAACTAGAATGATCAAAAATATGTTGGTGGTTGTAAGATTGGCTCGAGGTTGCCATGGTACCGAAGGGCAAGGTTACCATTGAGGAGTTTGATTTGAAGATGGCGATTGATGTAAAGTTGGATGCATCTGGTGAAACACAGGACATTTTGCAACAATGTGGCCTTGAACACGACACCACTGATAGCGACCCTGATAAGGACGAGGTGAGGGACGACTACCATGAGTTGTGGTGTTGGTAAAACCCAAGATATGAATACCAGTAGAGGGTATTGCTCTTGGTGGGCACTGAATTTAATTGCCAAGGTACCTTGATTAGATTGGGAATTAGCTAGAAGTGGAGATGAACTGGAATGATGGAAACGCAGCAACAGTTCCTTGTTGATTAACTTCTCATGTAGCTCTTCAAATGAAATTGTTGTTTCACAGCCATTAACAAAGTCAATGATAGACTTGTAATCATCAACAAAGACCATTGAGGATTTTCTCGATGAGATCCTCATGATCCATAGGTTTTCCTATGGCGACAAGTTCATCAGCACGAGTTAAAGTAAACTGCATATAATCAAAAATTGTTTGAGTATCTTTGTTAAGGTTTCTTGATATGCTTTTGGCAAGAACTTGAAAGGCATTGCGGGAGGCCTGTGAGTGAGAAATGAGAGGTATGAGTGAGGAAACCAACAAGAGTACCAAAGATCAGTTTGTCTTGACGGAGCCATGTTTGATTTTCTGGATTGAGAGTAGTGACATTATTTTTAATAATTGTAGTTGCAAAAGTAGTGTGAGAGTCATCAATAAGCTTGTATAAATCATAGCCAATTGGAATTGCTTTCATCTTAAGTTTCTAAAAGAGATAATTGGTATAGGTGAGTTTGACAAAATTGTTGATGTTGACCTGGGCAATGGGAATTGTAGGTTGATTATTTTCGTTGGCCATATTTGGAAGTGTGGTATAGGCACGAAGAATAGGAAAAAAAATGGTGAAAGTATATGTTATAGTTCCAGGAAGGAATGCAGCTCTGATACCTTCAAGGAGTTAAAAGAAGATAAATATTATAGCTTATATTACAATGGTTACATCATATTATATATAGGTACAGTTGCAATCCTATTCAAGGTAAGTCAAAAGATGAATAATAGGAAACAAGGAATTAGGGACTAACTTACATACATGAGGAAAGCAGTAATTGACTATGCAAAGGAATGAGACTAATTGACTATGCACTAGAAGGGAAACTCACAACTTTCAAATTAAAATATCAACCATATTATGAGGAGCTGCCCAAATCTTTATAAGTTGGTCTATATTTTCATCTTCATTTGATGTAGAATTTTATCCCTTAACATGCCCCACCAAAATGGTAGCTCGTTTGGAAAAATTAATCTGTGCTCATTTCGTTTGGACAAACCAATCTTGAAGTCCTCATACTAATGTTTTTGAGTTTTAATTGGATCGAATTGCTCATTGGAGTTTAGTAGACTATAATACCATATTAAGACTTGATGTTCTATCTTAAAAGGTCAACCTTATTGTAAAAGTAGTCCAAATCATTAAAATTTGGTCTATATTTTCATTTTTATTCGATGTAGAATTTTATTCCTTAACACTTAGATGAAACTTGCAAATCATTTTGTTCTATAGAGAAGTATAATTGGGGTACGATAGATTTTCAAGAATAGATTTTGATGGGGAGTGGACGATTGGTAGAAGATTTGCATGTTTTTTGATCCACAGAAACTACGGCCTTGGACTATCAAATGAATATTGCCTGGAGTGTCGAACGTGATAGTGATCATTTCATCTCGCCTGGCATATTGGATTTTGATAAATTGATTCCACCTTCCTCCCCATAGACTGTAAGTCCATTTTAGCGATACCAATCAGCTCATTTCATTCAACAAACAATATCATATGCCATTTTGAGAGAAATATACAGTACTCAGTTCGATCAGATCACATAGTGGAATTACAGCTACGAATCTGAGCCACCACCTCTAATATTGTTGATCTCCATAATGGTGAAGGGACTATGGCCATTGAAGAGTCTTCCAAAGATCTACACATTTGTATGGCAGTTGATGTTACCAAAAATCGTACATGCCAATTTCCGAGATTGATGACTGAGAATGAGCACGAACGAGATCTTCCGATACCTAAAACAAAGGCGTCGATGTGTATCCTTAACGCCTCTTTGATGCTTAAGTCAGTGAGAGAATTTGAGAAAAGATATGTGCTGAAAGATTATGTAAAAATGTACCTTATTAATGAATTGGAATGATGTATTTATAGAGGTAGGTAGTGCATTTCTAGTAGAATTACAATGTCGAAATCCTTAGGAGTTCTACCGTGATTGGAAGTTGTAATTTAATTGGTTTTGTAGAGTCCATATGTTTGGATAAGGTTGGGACACCGTTGGTAGAATCTTTTTAGGATGAGGTAACATATTAACAGCAGGACTCTCTTTCTCTTAGGTTTGGAGAGTCTTGATAAGTCGAGGGCTGCACGGTACGAGGTTTAGTCACGACCTCGAGGAAGGCATAGTTCACTTTCCTGATGAGACATGCCCAAGGAGGTCATGAGGTGTTTGAAGCCAAATTGGAAAAGTCATCCTCGGGTACAGTGCTAGCGCTCCATCAACATTCTTCCTCCTCAGTGGTCTCCTTGCATCCATGCCAGGGTCTCGTGCTCGAGATTCTAGGCTGTGATGTACATGATAATCATAACAAAAACATCAAACCTCGTGGATAGATAGGAGACCTGGGTATAAGAATGATGAGTCTTCAAAGTTAGATTGAGCAACTTTGGAAATGGATTGCTCAGCTTTTTAATTTTGACTGAACGGCCTTTGAAATAGGCTACACAGTCTTTTAATTTGGACTGAACAACATGGAGGGCTGCTCAGCCCTTTAATTTAGACTGAACAGCCTTGGAAATGGGCTGCTTAGCCTTTTAATTTGGACTGAACAACCTTTGAAATGGGCTACTCAGCCTTTTAATATAGACTGAACAGCCTTGGAAATGGGTTGTCCAGCCTTTTAATTTGGACTATACAACCTTTAAAATGGGGTGCTCGGCCTAGGGTTCATGGTGGTGTGACACGTGGCCTCGATATTAGAGCCCATGATTGCCCTGAGAGGGCGGATGTTTGCCACGTGGCAGGATGGAGGGCTAGGATTGCGAGACCGTTGGTCTTATTCAGAAACCTATAAATACCCTCAGCCTTTTAATTTAGACTGAATAGCCTTGGAAATGGGTTGCTCAGCCTTTTAATTTGGAATGAACAACCTTTGAAATGGGCTTCTCAGCTTGGAGTTCGTGGTGGTGTGACATGTGGCCTCGATATTGGAGCCTATGATTGCCCTGGGAGGGTGGATTTTTGCCACATGGTATGATGGAGGGCTAGGATTGCGAGACCTTTGGTCTTCTTCAGAAACTTATAAATACCCCCATGCCCCACCTCATTTGTCACATTTCTCATTTACAAAACTCCTCGAACAACCTCGGGCTTTTTATTTTCTTAAGGTAAGACCTCGAGACTCCTATATAATTTAAAGTTTAGTTATTAGAGATGTCTTCTGATAGTTCGTCGACATCAAGTTCAATATCCTTGGACGCTGGCCATTCCATAATACCTATGGTCATTCCATTAGACACTAGGCTGGTACTTACGTATCTCGAGTTTATAGGTCGGTATAAAGAGCACGAGGTTATACATGTAGCAAGGTAATTTGGGATAATGTCGGGGTGCGATTTTAGGACTCCCGGGCCAGAGGATAGCATACTTAGCGCTCGAGAATGGGAGTTTGTGGTTTTTAGGGAGGTACTGAAGGGAGAAATGAGATGATCTCTTCATCTCTTTTCTATTGAATTCCTAGTCGAGCACTACATGTGCCCTGGTCAGCTCGTCCCCAACGTATGGAGGATGATAATTTATTTTTTCATAGCTTGTAGGTTTCTGTCCATAACCTCCCGACTCGACCTCCTTAGGTTAATGTTTAAGCTTAAGACACTATCAAGCTACAATTGTTTTGCTTACATGTCGACCTGAGGAAGATTTAGGATCCCTAAGATGTCGAGCTCCTTTAAGGGGTGGAAGTAGAAATATTTCTTCGTCCAACCTCAAGACCCCGACCACCCTTTTAGTCATCGGTGAACCATTCTAGACATAGGTCGATTTAAGAGGGGCTAGCTTATTTTGAGGTTTTAGGAAGAGATAGGCAGAGTTTGGAGGACCTCGAGCCGTTATGTACGATCTTGATGACTTGCTCGAGGACGACATCCTCGAACTTGCAAACATGAAAGGATTTGAAGGTAGGGTTTAATGTCTCGATCTTTGTTTAATTATTGAATATCGACCACTCTTCGAGCTAATGTCTTTGTTTAACTTTGGCAGAAGATGTACCTTTTGATCCTCAGGCATTGCGTATAATGCCGAGCTAGATTCCAAGGCTTCCCAGAGAAGGGTACCCGGGCAGAAGAAAGGTAAAAAGAGACCCTCGAGGTCAGGAGAGGCCAGAGCAAGTCTTCTTCCCAACAAGCTCGAGCTCTGGCTGTAGAGCTCAGCCCATGCACCCTGGTCACTGTGGCAAAGGCACCAGCCATGGTGGTCGACCTCAATGATGATATTGTCGGGGATATGCCTCGAGGTGAAGGGAAAAGTTGTACCCTACTACTCGACGTCGTCGAAAAATTTAGAAAGTCAGAGCTCGGGGAAGGTGTGATGACAATCCAGTCATTGGTACTAAAGGTAAGTATCTTAATGTTGCTTGTGCATAAGCTATAATCAACAATCTTGTTACTAACTAATGCTCGAGGAATGTCGATTAGTAATGAGGCTGACTCTCGAGAGTTGAACGAGCTTAGAAGTGACCTGGAGCTTCGAACTTGATGAGTGGCTGAGGTCAAGGTTGAGCATGGCCACAATCTGGAAATGATAACCGAGCTTGAGACCAATTTGTAGCAAGCTCGGGACAAGATAGGGATGGCGAAGGACGAAGCCGAGGATGCAAAGCTCGAACTTGAGCAAAAAGCAAAAGAATTTGAATCCAAGATAGCTGAGGATCGAGTCACATTGATCGATGAATTCAAGAAGTCTGATGAGTTTACCGCCATCAAAAAAGACTATGCACTGGGGTCGTACAACTATGTGTTCAAACAAGCTCGAGCATACCTTAGGACCAATCTTCCTGACATTGTTCCCGACCAGTTGCAGCCACTAACTGAGGTTACTGACAAACTCAAGATGTCAGCCTCTGAAGAGACCATGGTTAAAGATGATGCAGAGCCCGGGGAGAAAGATGCAGTGGATATGCCATCGAGCCACAATTTAGACTAGTACGCTCTCTCCGATCAAAACTTTTGTTTTTGAGGAATCCAAGTACATTGCCCGAGCTGAGCTATTTGTTTTGTTTTATAACAATTTAGGTAATTACTCTATGATCTTTGAATGTATTGTTCTCTCCATTAATAGGCGTTCTCGAGCTATTTCAAATGTAATTCGGGTTAGAAACTTAAGGAGATTCAAAGAATCTGATGATATTGAGCAACTTCATTTTAAATAATAATTTTTAGAACAGAGTTAGGAACTCGAGGAGCTTACAGCCTTTAAGATCGGGCAACTTCATTTTAAATAATAATTTTTAGAACCCGAGGACACTTAAGCACTCGAGCTTGAGGATTGGGAAGCTCAAACAATCAAATAATAATTTAAGAAGTTAAGACCGCGAGGATAATTAAGCACTCGAGCTCGAGGATGTGAAACTTGAGTAATCATAGTTGAAAGTTCGATGTATATTCTCGAGCACTACCGACCGAAACATTTTGAGGGCAAAGTTTTAAGGTGCTTGCTCGAGGGGCAAGGCTTTGATGTGTTTTCCTGGTGGCAAGGCTTTGAGGTGCTTGTGCGGGGGTAAGGCTTTGAGGAGCTTACCTGAGGGCAAGGCTTTAAGGTGCTTGCCTGGTAGCAAGACTTTGAAAAATGTCTGAGGTTAAGGATATTTTATTTGGGATGAAATCCCAACTCTAATTATCCTAGCAAACTCATCTTTTCTAAATACCAAACGTGGGCATGCAGGCCCGACCACTAAAAAAGTAAATAGATGCGAGGCATGAATGCCCGATAAACCGATAAGTAAAAATCAAAAAGAAAAATACTATGTTAAAGTAAAATAAACTATTTGTAATTTATCTTTAGATTATCAATGTTCCAAGGCTTGGAGAGTGGTCTTCCCGAGGTGTCTCTTAAGCTGTATGCTCATTTGTGGAGCTGCCTTATGATTTTAAAGGGTCCTTCCCAAATGGCTCCCAGCTTGTTTAGTGCATGACCTATTGCTTCAGCTCTCCTCAACATGAGATCTCCAACCCTGAACTTCCTGGATCTTACCCTGCTGTTGAAGTGCTTGGCTGTCCTATTCTGGTAAGCTGTAACCCTTATGGAGGCTTGTTCTCTTACTTCTTCAAGGAGGTCAAGGTGATATGTTGTGTGACCCTCGGTCCTGGGCTGAAGTATCTTAAGGCTCAACAATCTGGTCTCAATTGGAAGTATAGCTTCTACCCCAAATGCTAACATGAAAGGGGTTTCTCTTGTTGTTGTTTTGTGGGATGTTCTATATGTCCAAAGTATAGAGCATAGCTCATCCGGCCATGCTCCTCTAGCTTCCCTGAGCCTCGTTTTGAGGTCTTGCAGGATAATCCGATTTGTAACCTCAGCTAGGCCATTGCTTTGAGGATGTACAACCGATGTAAGGCAATGGTCAATCCTCAAGTTGGTGCAAAAGCTCCTGAACTTTTGGTTATCAAATTATCTCCCGTTATCAGTTATGAAGACCTTGGGTATTCCGAACATACAAATGATGGACTTCCATACGAATGACCACAACTTGGGTTCTAAAATTGGGGCCAGGGGCTCAGCCTCGACCCATTTAGTGAAATATTCTACAGCTACAACTACGAACTTCAATTGTCCTCGGGCGAGTGAGAAAGGATCGAGGATGTCCACGGCCCATTGCTCAAATGGGGCTGCACAATGAATGAGGGTAATGTCCTCGACTAGATAATAGATAAAGTTGTCAAACCTCTGACACTTTTCACATCTTTAACGTAGTTCACAGCATCTAATAATATCCATATCTTGTAAGTTTAAAGGCTAGAGCCCGAGCTCATTGATGATTCTAGCATATACCTTCGTGGACCTTTGCTAAGGATTGGCTGCTTCTGAAGGTTTGAGAAACCGAAGGTATGGAAGAGTAAAACTTCGACAAAATAAAACTCCACTGATCATGTAATATCGTGGTGCCCTAGCTTAAATGATTCTTGCCAACCCCGGATCATCTAGAAAATTACCATTAGTTATACAATCAACTATTGGGTCCATCCAACACGGCTCATGCTTAATATCCATGATGGAGGGTGCTTGACTTTTGCTTGGCTCTGTTACAAATTTAACGTGAGCTGTTCTATCAAGACCATCAATTCCCATGAAGACGAGTCTGGATAAGGCATCCGCTTCACAGTTTTCGGTTCAGGAAATCTTTATAATTTCACAACTTTTGAATCATCTTTGAAGATCATGAACTCTCAGGCAGTATAGGCTCATATTCTCATCATTTCTTTCAAATGTCTCCTCAATCTGGCCGACCACTAGTTGCGACTCGCTGTAAATTTTTATGTGTTCGAGCTCGAGATTAATGGCCAGCTCTTGTGCAATTATAACGGCTTCATATTCNCAGGCAGTATAGGCTCATATTCTCATCATTTCTTTCAAATGTCTCCTCAATCTGGCCGACCACTAGTTGCGAATCGTTGAAAATTTTTATATGTTCAAACTCTAGATTAATGGCAAGCTCTAGCACAATTATAACTGCTTCGTACTCCACTTCATTATTTGTAACGTCAAATTCAAATTAGAGTACACATTGTACTTCTGTACGTCTGTCTGGGCTGATAAGTATGACTACCGTACCCGAGTCCGAGGAGTTTGACACTCTATCTACAAATATCTCACATGCGTCCACAGTATATTGGTCAGGTTATCTAGCTGGCCCCCGAGGCCATGGGGTGAGTTTTGCTATGAAGTCGACTAAGGCCTGTGCTTTAATCAAGGGGTGAACCTTGAACGCAATGTCAAATTTGCTAAGTTTAATAGCCTCCCAGACATGTCGGGCTTTTGGAATATATGCTTGAGTGGTTGATTAATAAGCACGACAATTGGACGAGATTGGAAATATTGTCACAATTTTCGTGCTGCCACCACTAGGGCAAGAGCTAGTTGTTCGGCTAATGTATACATGGTCTCCGCATCAAGTAATACCTTGCTCACATAGTAGATTGGTTGTTGAGCTTTGTTGACCTCTTTCACCAATACGCCACTCACCGCATTTTAAGAGACTGCCAAGTATAAAAATAGAGTATCTC
>CAIGRP010019798.1:0-10133 GCA_903798385.1 Fraxinus cuspidata
TAACTATAAGACAACCATCCATGCACCATCTTGCAAGCATATAAAGGAAGTTGTGTAGCATCAAGCCAAGAATTGTCTGGCCAATAATCTAGAAAATGGACACCACATACCCAAAAGTGGTTGAGTCTTAAAAATGTGACCATATAGAATTTCTGGAGAACATTGATTTGACAGTCCACGAGAACTGCGATCTATAGTAGAGTTAAATAATTGCAGTTAAGTTCATATTAGAACATGTTGACTTAGAAGGGAAAAATTTATCCTTGCTTTATACCACACATGGAATTCGAGCCCATTTAGCATGCCTGGGGAAAGCACGATTATGGTATAACGATTAAAATTTAAGCTTTCAAACGTCAGATTCTAAAAATGGCAATTTGGCAGCAAGCATATTTATTTATTCTAAACATACCCCAAACATGGCTATTTGAGTTGACGAGCCTATTGCCACTCCCAATGAAATATCCTGGTCATGAACAAACTAATTAAAACCCATGATCTAACCCAATAGTATGGTATAAAAAACAGCAAAATAAACATGTACAAGTTTGTCTTTCACTGCAAACATAATAGCGCCAGCATGTTCTGCAGCATTCCCAACAATTGGCAGCAGTATAACACTTATAAAAGCAACTGGAATGTTCATTGCAGCGGATGCCCCCTGAAAAATAACCATTTTACCTTAAGAGTGCATCACCAGGATGACATGAGATCTCCTTCCCCAAAATTTATAGATAAAAATATCTTGCTAAAAAATTTGTGAGCCACATGCGGAAGAGAGAGGGAGATATGATTGATAAATGACAGAATAAGCAGCAATTTGTGCAGACAGAATAGGTACTTTTTTTTCCGGTGAATACCTTGTGGATATTGCATGTAGAAAATCTTTGTCATCACATACGTTAACATGATAACCAAAAGTTTACATTAATAAAATGTTACCTCTATGGCGTTAACCAGGTATTCTGACAAGACAGATATCAGAGAAGTCAGTATAAATAACCACGTAATAGATTCCCACTTTGAGATCTCTGGAAGTTCATCATCATCTGAGCCCCCATCCGTCGGAGTCCCTTCCTGAATTTCCATTATTTTCCAGTTAAACTAACTGTAGACAACATCCAGCATTCTTGAAAGACCATGAAATGTTTAAACTTAAGACGAACTTGATTCAGAAAAGCAAAAATGCAAACAATTTTCAGGTTTTTGGAAACTTTTTGTAACAAAATTGACTCTGGTCCTATACTGTGGAACTTCATCGGAAGTGCTACAATAGAAGAAGGGTGGAATCTGAAGTTCGATATCAGAAAAGCAACTTGGTAATGGTGTTAAGCTACACCATAAAACATCACGTAAGCTAGAACTAGCAAATCTTGTCCTTCCTATTTTGTTATAAAATATACAGAATAATCTGTTGTGAGGAGGAGATTTGTGATTTTAAGTTGCAGCAGTCCTTATTCTAACATTTTTCACAAATGAATCTTGAAGGAGTTAAAAGATAATAAAAATTAAATTCAGATTCATGATGCACTGTAGCACCAATGTCCCACAAAATTAAAAGAAAGGCAAGGAATGAATTCGACAATACAGACAGCATAGAGAACAATGATAAAGCGACAAACCTCACTTATTGGTGAATAGAGGTTCTTTTCACTTGTTAGCTGGAAAAAAAGGTATGCACCATATGCTATAAGCATAATGCAACTACTAAACCTTGAAAGCACGAGCTCAGACTTGCCAAAATGCAACTCAGTGTGCGTGAAGTGGAGGACAGCTGGGAACAAGAGTCCCATCACTGCCATCAAGAGTAATCCGGAATTCATCACTGCAGATGCCTAAAACATGATATAAAAATTGTTCTTGTATTTAGTTAACTATAATGTTAAGAGAGTTGAACGAGAGTTGAACAACAGAAAATTTTTCAAGAAGTTCATCTCTTCCAGAATGGAAAACCATAAGGACTGGTCATTTCACTTACCTTGTTAAACACCTGCTCCTTCCTACAATGCACAATTCCACCACCAAAAAATGCACAACCAAGGACCAACAGCATGTTCGAAAGAATTGATCCCAATAAAGACTGCTGAATGACGCGTAACATACCACTTTTCATTGCATGCATTGAGATTATCAACTCTGTTGCATTTCCAAATGTAGCATTTAAAAGACCCCCAACTGCATAAACAACCATTAGATACAGTTAACATAGTTTCAATGTAATCAAATTAAACCACAAATTCACCGTAGTCTCATCACTAATATCTGAAGATTTACCATTGCATTCCCTTTCATTGATGAGTATCAGAGAATCAATTTTTCAAAGTATTCTTCGTGACAATAGTTGCACTTCCTCTTTTAAACTTGAATTAGATCAAAACTTGTCTCTAATCACTGAATTATTTTCTTTTACCCTTTCTCTTACAACTAAATCATTCACGAGCTATTACCCCATTTTTCCCAAAAACAATTCTTCCAATCTATAGAGTAAAAAGGGGTTAACATTAATACTGTAAAAAAATGTTTTTTCTTTCATAAACAGTATCATATCGACAAAGTGGTCTTAATAAGGGAGGTAGAATGTATAAAAATTAAAGTCTGATCCTCAACTTCAACTTTCACATTTAGAATAATCTTATTAAAGTTGTCTAGATGAGACTTAATAGATGCATCTTCTCTCTTCTGATTGGTATATAAATGTTCTTTCAAATACAATCTGCTGGAGAGGGATTTCTCCATGTATAGACTGTCCAACTTAAGCCATAATGAAGCAGCCGACATTTCATAGCAATCCCATGTAGCACCTCACTTGACAGTGACAAATAAACTACAAAATCTGCTCACTCCAAGAGATTGCTTGTTCCATCTTTGGGCATTGTTATTTGGCCACATTTTCACACACATCTGCCATAATTGTTACACGGCTCAGCTATAATTGTTACACGAGCCCCAAAATTGGATTCGAGACAGCATTTAAAGGAAAAAAAAATGCAATTTATGTGGTTTGTTAATTGGCCTACATGGCAGCATCCACAGTCGGAGGCGAGGAAGAATCTTATTAGTCAACATAGAAGACGATAAAAGAGTACTAAAAACTCAATTCCATGCTCAGATACTGACAAAATATTAATACCAAGTGAAAATGAAATACTAAAAGCCTTGCTGAAAAAGATAGCTTCTTATGACTATCACTCAAGTTGAGATGCTTGCAATGTACTGAATGAGTTTAAATATACAATGAGAAGAAAGGGGGTTACTAACTAGTTGACTAAGATCTGGGACAATACAAACCATCAAATAAGAGAAGTAAATGTTGAGATTCAAGTCTGATAAATAAGGCATTTGAAGAAGTGTTAAATAATAATATGAGGATTTGAGGAAATTGAAGAAAAACCTGTGGGTCCAGTGTAGAAAGCCAGCTGCCTACATTTAAAGGAAAAAACAAAAACCATCTCGATTATCATCGAATCAATCCAAGAAAAAGCAAAAAAATGAATAGAGATCTGTATTATGCAAGCTAAGTACAAGGAATAATGTGAATCTAAAGCCACTCAATATAATTCAATTTTCCTCTTGAAAAGAAAAAAAAAAAAATTGTCTTTGTATGCTATCCTTGATTTTGTTCACAAGTCCATATTCCTTAATAGCCGAATAGATCTTTCACTCCTCCTTAGTTGAACAATGAGAAGCAAGCATTTGCAGAAAAAAATATAAATTGTTCAATGTATATATTAATTTCCATACATATGCCTCTAGACATATCCTTCTATTGATGCCATGCATTTATATTTGATGTTTAGAATCTTACTCTGTAGCCCAGCCCAAACGTTCTGCCAGCGGAATGATGCCTAATAAGCTTAGAAAGAATACCCATCCCTGAAATTATGTGAGAAATATGTGAGAAAAATAATTACATCTTGTATGTCGAAAGATGTTGCAGCCCGAAAAAAATTGGAACTCACGTGATGTTTTGTTAATTTATCAACTACTATTGCTAAAGGGCCACAAGATGCCAGCAAGTTCAGTTTGCTGGAAAACAAAACAATCTTAATACTGTTTAGTGTGCTATTTAATATATGTTTACGACCAAACTCTTGCATTCCAACATCAAAGAAAGATCTGTGAGGGGCTACATCCAGAGCAGTTTTCTTTCTATCCATTGGCTGAGGGCTTGGGAGGCTCTCATCTTCAAGCTTCGTTACTGATCTTCCATCTAAAGATCCCATCTGTTGAGCCATTCTTTTCATCAGATATCATTACCCTCCAGAAAGAAAAAAGAAAATCCATATCCCTAGGTATTAAATAAATCAATAGACAAGCATTACAATCGATTATCTCTAATTTATTGATCCATAAAATATTTGAGAAGTCGTTTCGTTATCAATTATTATCACTATTGCTGATCACAGCTGATTGTGGACTGTTACTAGTTTTTAACCATTTAATGCAATTGGGAACCCAATAAACTAAATCTTTTCTTAAAATATAATGAAAGGTGAAGAAAAAAGTATCTGTCTTAAGTATTTCAAATTGATATAAAGGATCACCCATCTAGATTACACAGAACAATAGTGTCTAGGTAGAACTTCGCAAAAACTAAGAAAATTATGTGTACACTACATTAATTGCCATATGCAATACTCAGGTAAATCTTCTCCATTGTGCTAATGATTAAACAGTATATTTATTCCCTAGTAATATCGGGCATTTCCTTAAACACCATATCTACTGCACTAACCACCTGTAAATGCTTTTCCAATTCTTCAAACAGAATTTAAAATGATCTATTACTCTGTATTCAATATTCGATGACAAGGAAGAAGGGAAAATTACTGAAGGGAAAATACATCTAAAAAAAATCACCTCAATATGGGAATTGATCCCTGACATGTGTGAATGATTATTAGCCAACCACTACAATTGCTGTTGGAAAGAGGTAAACATAAACCGTATTTCCATTCCCAAACAAGGGCATAGCCGCTCCGCTGCTCAACCGCAGAGAAATTATTCAAAAACCTAAATCCTAACAAATTACAATAAAATGCAATTCAATCTTAAAATATAACATAAACAAAAAGACCTAAATCTTAAAATACTAAATATCATAAGTAAATTACGGAGACAACAAGAGCCCATAAACAGACATATGGATTAAAAATCTTGGAAATGACGAAACAACAAAATCAAGAATCAGCCCACTTCGTTTTGCCGTCGAATTACCCTCTGACCCAAAAAAGACAAGCGGATAGGGGATGCTTTAGGGGTGAAAAACTTGCCTATTGTTTGAAGTCAAAGACTGCTGCTACATACCCATGTTGTGATTCTCAAGATTGTAAAATTGTCAAACAGTAAGAAGAAAGTAGATTTTTATTAGGATTTAGGCTGATATTCAAACCATCATAAAATTCGTGGAAATTTCTTGCTTTTGTTTCATATGTATCGGTTTCTTTGATTTGAATTTTTTTTTTCTTTGTTATTTAGACGAGGTTTGCGAGGGATGTAAAGGAAGGGATGGTCCATGCGGAAAGAGGCAGTTAAAGTAGTTATTCTAACTCAAGTTCAAACATGTGAGATGAAACATCATTGTCGGATTATCAAATTTTTATAGCATAGAAGGGTTAAAACATTTCCCCTTACATTTTTTTCGCTAGAAAAACATTTATTTCAACGTTAAATAATCACACGATACTCATGTAATGTCAGATTGAAATAATAAATTTATCCAAAAAGATTTCATATATTTTAAAACAATCCGAAAGATTACTTTATATAGAATTTGGAATGGGATACAATTCTTTAATGTTAAAAAAAAATATCACATTGCTTCAATCCATATGTGACATCATGAGAGTGTCGCAAGGCCATCTAACATTCAAATAAATTCGTTCTATTAGTCATGGACATGAACGTCATAGTTTTAGAAGGTTAAAGACAGAGATATCAGTACGTCACTCTAAAGAAAAGTTGGGAACTCCTAGTGAAATTTACTCTTATAAACAACTATAGGTGTTTCTATACCAAATTTGTAACGTCATAGCGTAGTGTCATGGATGGCACGTTAGTTTGGTATAAATGGCCAATGATCAAAGAACAACGATATTATGTAGAGCTACAAAGGTAGCACATTCATGCATCTGTAAAAGCCCATATTTTATGGGTATTTGTCTACTTATCCATATATATAGATTCATGAATTGGGGCATTCTAGACTGGTCAACAAAGCCTGATTCTAGGCTCATTATTTTCAGTGCTCAGATCTCTCTTATAATCTTCTTCTACCTTCTCCAAGAAAAATGGCACTACATAAAGATGCAAGGAGTCATTTTATGCAATGAAGCATTACAATCCACTGATCAAGAAATGTCTCCAAGACTCAACCAGAAAGAAACATCACCTGAGCCCTGTTGAGAATTCAGATGCCAATGACTTATTCACATATCCACATTGATTTGTGCTTTCAATCCTAAATGCCAGTAATTTAGTATACTTTTTATTAACAAAGCATCACATTGCAACAGAATAGACTGTATAGTTCCTAATTATTCTTCATTTGTTTTTTACATAAATTTCAATGGTCTGGAGGCTCCAATCTTGTTCAATTAGTGAGGCATCGTTAATGGGAGAAGATGGGAATAAAGAATAAGGAACCTCCATTAGTTCTGCCAAACATCTGGAATTATATATGCTGCATCAAAATCTAAAGATCAGAAAGGAAGATAGAATATATAGATATGAATTGATAATCAACATTCAGCTACAAGTTCACCTTGCTCATTCTTTACATTCTTAAAATCCAATTCAAGAAATTAAAATGTATACACTCTTCTTAGGCATGATGAACAATTTCTCAATTTTGATATGTCAAATATATTCAATGATTTTCAATAAGATTCGATAATGTAGACGTCAAGCTGTAATCTTAGATGATCTCTTTAATCTTATTTAACCTCATTAACATGATAGATAGTAACTTTAACAGAATAAAGAATATAATTCGACATGTAAACTCAAAATGGAGTTCATTGGCTAAAATCACTGTTTATTACTTGGTTATTACTCCTGGACACAAGCAAATCGCATATTGATATACATAAGATCGAACCTGTATTTCTTTGGATGTCAACATAAAGTGCGCAGCGCCTGCAAATTTCAGGTATACATCAATGGAATGGTGAATACGAGCATAGTGTTAAAATGCAGGCAAACACATCATTGACCAAAAAAGGGAAGATTTCGCCTCAAGTGGTTCACAACATCTCGAAGTTCTATCATCTTCATATTGTAACAGCATAAAAGATGAAAAAAGCAAAAACGAACCTTTGAGAAAATTTCTAATATCAAACTATTAATGGACCAAAATTATTGGCCACATGCAACGGTCATAATGGATCTGTATATCCAAAAATGTGCCCTTTGATTGTTAAGACTAATCTGATTATATGAATACAAGGAACTGAGACATCTCTACAATATGTACATAGTGTATCTCATGGAAATAGCTGCACATAACCAGTTGCAATAGCAATTCCTAAAATGATAAGAGGTGGAAAAAGGACAAATGCTCCAATAGTGGCAAAGAAAACTGAATCATTCCTCTGAGACACTTCATTCAAGTAAGCCTGTCTTTTGATATTTCTCCTCTGTGAAATAGTTAAGAATTTGGCACTAAACTTCTTCAGATTTTTACCCAGTGGAATGCTGAAATCATCATCACGATCTCCAACCAATTTGGCAAGTTGATCACGTATAGTCAGTCTATCAGAACTACCATCACTCTCATAACCTGTCAAGTGATAACCAAAATTAGCTATTTAGGGTCATGTTTAATAGAAGTAAATATCTCCATCTTGGGAATAAGGAAAAGGAAAGGGAAAGCTAAATTTGATGTGCTATAGTCCAAACTGGGCAATAACATTAACAGAGGAGCCACCGGAAGTAAGTTGCTCCAACAGATCCAGTTGCACCCGGGCAGAAGATGACGATCCTTAAATTGAAAGGGTATTGGAAAGACATTAGTCAGATGAATCAAATTAAGTTGTTATAAGAAAGGGATGGAATACAAAAGATCTTAAGAACTGATGATACAGCTTTAATTGGATGGATTTATTCCCAAAGGAAGCATGCGGATATCATCAATCGTAAAACCATAAATTTGAAAAACAAAGTCTGATATTTGTGTGGTTTCACCTCAATTTAACATTTAGACTCATAGTCTAATGCCCAAACAGCGTTTATGTCCTCTATCCTGATAAGTGATAATCTTATATCTTCATCAAAATTTTCTACTATCAAACTTTTCTTGGTTACTGTTGAACTTCATGACAAGGGAACCATTTGGAATGACTCATACCCCACATATCATTTAAAATGTAAGTGTTTGATTGATTGTAGCCTAGTTATTCTATTCACTTAAAAAGAGATGTATTGGGCATTTATTTCTCAGTATTAGTTCGCCCAAACTTCGTACGTTATATAAAAGAATTTGAGGAGGGGTGTTTGTTTTTCTTAGCGTGTGAGAAAAGATAGAGAGGTGTGAGATCTCCATTGTGTACTGCCTTTTATTAACACTATGCATATGAAATGCATAGTATTGACACAATCCTTTTCTTTTCACCATTTCTTGCAATGGAACTCTATAATCGTCTCATCTAAAAGCTTAAGCTCCATGACATGGATTAACTTTCGACATAATGCTTCATGTGCAGGTTGAAGTCTTAGCATGAAAAACTATCCTAGGCTACTGAGATATCATCGAATTTATTGGATCTCAACACAGTTACAGCATGAAAATTAAGATTATGAAGTGATATATCACTAAAATCTTGGGATTTGTGTCTCCTGGGATTACGTCTTCATCATTATCACTAATCCATTATGACTGCTTTAATAAGGGAAGCAAAACATGTTTTTTTGATTTACACTTATTTATCAAGTGCATATAACAATAGTATAAAATCATCAAAATCACTCACTAAAACCATCTAATCAACAAAAACCCAAGTTTCTTAAATCATTATTCATGCAAAATTTTCTGAGTTTTCCTCCAAAACAAAAGTTATAAAAAAAGGGTTAAACAATATCAAGAAATGACAAGATACCATAATAAGCAGGGGATTCCTCTTCAGTGACTCTAGTCTCAGCTCCTTCAGAGAAAGCAGCTGCTTTCAGAGAAGATGGAGATGGAGTGGAAGTTTCATAAAGATTCAAGAGATGTTTCTTATTTCTAATTTTCAGTGAATGAGTTTTTGGGTGTAGAAAAGCAGTACCAAAATTCAAGGCCATGGGATAATTTTGGTGTTCTGAAATTTTCTAGTTCTATATTTGGAAGCTTTTGGGTTTCCATTTCAATTGCTACTAATTCGATAAACGGACACCTCAATTTAAGTCTGAATTCAAGAAATTAGATCCTCCACAAATATTTCCTGTGGGTCCAGCATCTTCCTGAAGCAGCCAACTCACTTCAATAATAAATGACAACCTTGGAATTTAGATAGGGGTGTATTCACCTTTTACAATAGCATATGTGCGTCATTCTTGAGCATTCTATGTGTCTGGACCTCGAACTGTTCCTTCTCCTAATTGGGAATACCTCATCAACTCCTGTTGGTCAGTGCCCATTCTCCCCATTTTTCTCATCTTCTCATCTAATGTTTCTGTGTTTGTGTATATATGGTTTGGCATTATATATTTCTACTGTGTTTCAAATGAATGTCTACATGTTCAACTAGTTCTTGATTTTTGTCGATTTAAGGTAAGGGTTTATCATTGAATTTATGTAAATGGCCAAGATGTTTTTATGTGTTCAGTTTTAACCCTGCTTTTGAATCCAGTGATTGGATTTTTCGTAATGAACTTTGTTCTGTGTAGTGAATTCTGCTCTTTGCATTTTGTAGAATATATACTTATAGCTTTGATGTTCTGTAGTTTTTCAGTTCTGATTGGATTTGATTTAGTACTTGAAGAGTACAAAAATACAGACAAGATTTAAGCGAATTGCATTTTGCAGGAAGGATATCAATCATAAAAGGACAGTGATTGCATGTTTTATACACGCAGTTTACTTGCTAGAACTCGACAGAAAAGAAAATCGAAGAGATAAACATGTTCTTGCTCCTAAATGGTGGATACCCTTTAAG
>CAIGRP010019818.1:0-11963 GCA_903798385.1 Fraxinus cuspidata
CCTAAAAAATAAAAATAAAAACTTCAATTCTAAAATAACTAATAAACATAAATCAAATAAATTATTCCCCGACAATGACGTCAAAAACTTGTTAAATTTCAATCAATTGTATTAGTTTCTATTCTTACTCAAAGTGAGCAAACAAAATAGAATTATGGTTAATAATTATTCTAAATCATTCTACGAAAGCTTCTAAAATTCGAGTTTAATACTTATATGGAATGAATGTATTGGATTACCAATCCATATATTATTATCTATTTCAATTCTCAATTATGTAGCTAGTATCATTCATGCATTTTTGACAATTGATAAATCTATTGTAATTAATTCACTAGTTCAATACAAATTAAATATATTCTAATCACGACCCGAATCTATTTCTAGTCCGAATTCAAATGAATAGAACGTATTAAAGTTTAGATTATCTCAAAAATTGCACACGTGATAAATATTATTCCTAATATCTATCGCACGTATGTTAATCAAACAATGTTCTAGACCTATTGTGGGCTTCCCAGCACTACAAGAAGTAACTATATATTTAATTGGTGATCAAGCAATCAAATAATAAAATTATGCATGTAAGATTAATCAAGAAAAACAAGAAATTAACTAACTACTTTGTCTTGAATTAAAAATAAATAATAACAGGTTTCATCTTTATCCAATGCATGAAAATAATTAGCCTACCATATTGTTATATAAATTACACAAAGAGATTTGGAAAAACTTCACCCTGAATGAAAAACAATAAATTAAAAGTGATAAACAAATTTCTTCTTCGTTAATCTTCAACCAGAACTTTGAATCTTCAATCTCTTGTGATAATTGCCTTTGAATCTTGTGCTAGCCTCTTTCTTGTTGTGAAAAATAGGATTTTAATGTGTTCTGTATTGTTCACGCTGTTCTCTCCCCAAGAAATAGGTTAAATTTGGTTTTTATAAGAGTTTGGATAAATCCAGGAAACTGGGCCGTTCAAGCCCAGAAATGGCATGTGTGTGCTCGCCGTTCAATGATTTTGTTCTCGGTATATGAAAGTCATACGCGTGCGCTGTTATACACTTTTCTAGTTGTTGCACTTTGGTCCCTGAATTTCATTCCTTGGTTATTTTGGTTCCTTCTTTGTCTTTTCTTGAACGTCCATCTTCCAACTCCATCTAATTAACTTCAATATCTCTCCAATCATTGATACTAGGTCTTAATAATCTATTAGCATTTTGCGATTTAGTCCCCAAACTTTTGATTAGATCCACTTTAGCCAATTTTCTACTCCTTTACTTGAATTCCATCGTTTTTCATCGAAATGCACCTAACAAAATATATACAAAATTAAGCCTCAATTCGTTTAAAATAACAATAATTGCTTTAGTTTAACAGTACGAATAAGTGTATAAAATACACTTATTAAGAATCACCAAGTTAGATTGTGGCTACCCTTATCAGTAAGCACCTGCTATTGAGCATCTCGATTAAGTTGAAAATCTGGATATGAAATCTATTTTTGCCTAATCTTTTTTACTCCCCCAAAATGTTCTGAATGACTCATTTTGTAGATGTGAGAAAGTTTTAATATTGCTGTAAATCTATTACAGCCCCTGCTTTATCTGAGTTTGGGACCAGCCTACCAGATGCTTATGTTCTTGTGGTTGTTTGTTCCCCCATATAAGAACAATAATATTCCAAAATTGCAATTGATATTAAAGATGTCTACTGTTTTTTCTATATCCACTTCTAGAAGGTGGTTTGATTGTATAACTTCAATTGGTCTTGAAATGTTACAGACGATGGTGAAGTTAATGCCGAGGAGTTCATGAGAATGATGAGGAGAACTTCATATGGGTACTAGGGCTACTAACACCTTTGTCCATGTTCGAGAATGTTTTGTTTGTCATCATTCTATGTTATTGTCAAACCTTATGGTCATTGTATAATATGCTCTTGAATAATGATCGACGTAGGAAGTTGATTTGAATTTATTTTGAGTTATTGTTTAAAGAACATTGTTACATGTAAAATATCCTGGATTGTTGCTGTTAAAAAATAACGTGCAGTTGTCCTGTTGAGTTTACCATTACAGATTTCTGCTACACACATAGTAGTATGATATGAAAATCTTGCAGGATCTAGTCTTTGTTGATTCTCAATGCTATTATGTTCTCCTCAAGGCTTATTGCTTATATACTGCTATTTGAATCAGTTGCGAAGGACAGTTTTGTAATCGTTTAGACCCTTTTTAAATAAGAATAGCCATTTTCAACTACTCTACCGTCTTGTGTGCCTTATAGACCAATTTTGGGTCTAATGCTTCCTCTAGTTGCTCTTAAATTCATCCCAGCTAAACGTCCTACTGCCATGGTGATGTGTACTTCAACTCTTCGCCCAGCCTTTCTCGTTCTGGCACCCTCTAGCAATAGTCTTGTACATATCTTGGTGAATACCTCGGATCTCCTTGCGTGGATTGCATTGAGTGAACCTCAAATGGCTTGGATCTTATCCATTACCTCAGCTACCTTAGTTCATGATGAGGTACCTTCTTATTCCTGCTGTATTTCTTAATGTGGGCTGGGATGACATCTCACTTGTGCTCCACCTCTTTATTAGTGTGAGAAGCATCCTACAAGACTTCTTGCAGTTCTTGCTAAGTCATCCTCGCACGAATGGTGATTAATGACTGTTTGGCATACAGTATGCGGAATATCAACCTTTTAGACGTTTCCCTAAGTGGATAGTTGGGAAGATTCCTTAAGAGCGAACTTCGTCATCCAAGAGGTTTCAGCTTCTCGTTACTAGTTTAATTGTATCCTAGCAGTTGGAGTGCTGAAGCTGTTCATTTTTTCTCTCTCGTGTTCAAGAGCCTCGTGACAAAAAAAAAAAAAAAAAATTTAAATAGATCGGACTATCACCATATAATGGACAATGTTTAAACTTTTTTTCTTTTTAATATTATCGTGTACTATTTAATATACTTTTCCAAATATGTTACCGAGAAAGAGACTAGATAATCACATACCAAACTTGGACCATTTTCTACTATCCAATCAATCCTCTGCTTATTAATCTAAAGAAACCATTTGTCTTTAGGAGTGAGAGTTTTCACCCTTTGACTTGTTTGGTTCTACTGTTTAGTAATGCTATTTTGAGTATTCAAACGTAAATTTTCATCATATGATTTGAATATACTAAATGCATTTTAACTAAATGCTACTTAAGTAGGGGGAAGTTTGGCATGAATTGCAGCCTATTCTGAAATTTAGGGTAAATTCCTCTTAACGGTCCGACGTTAGTGTCTTTCATGTTTTCAACCCTTGAACAATGTGTGCATGGTATGCTTACCTTGACATACAAAAAAACAAACAGGTGACTTTTCAATATCATATATAAATGTTGCACTTTTTTGCCATTTTTTTTTTTTTTGGGACAATTTTACCATTTTAGTTGGATATCCCGCGTGTATGGCCAATTAACGTCTAAGTAGAGTTTTCTATCAAGGGAGACATCACATGATCATTGTTAAAAGTTGAGGACGTGTGCCACAAATGGAAGGTTACGGACATGAGTGTTGTGATGTAAAAGTTCGGGAGCCATAAAAGAGTTCACCCTTAAATTCAATAGTTCTCGTAATTGCTCGTTGGAGATGAGCTGAGGAAAGTATTCAATATGGGGATCCCTAGATGAATTTACCCCTGAATTCAATAGCTCAACGTAAATCGACTTGATTATATTGTTGAAGATGAATTGAGGAAGAAAAATCAATTTTTGTTTTCAGATTCTATAAAGAGCATAATTAAGAGTTTTTTTTTTTTTTTAATGATTAGAAGTTTGTGGCAAGTCCAAAAGCACCTTTTGAAAGGGCAAAAAGCCTTTTGGTTAAAATTACTAGTTAAATTCAAAAAGTTCTAGTTTTAGCTTGTACATTACTTACTAATTTTTTCGAAACTTTTAAGCTGATATTATTACCCTTATTATTGTAAAACTTTAAGATAAATATTGATAATTATGTAGTCTTATCATCATTTATAGATAAGACTTTTTTAATTTAGAGTATTTCATTTCAATTGTAACTCTCATTTTGAACCCTACACATACGAGTATTAATTTTTCAATAAAATAAACACTTGAGTTTTGACTCTCTACTTTTCTTTCTATTTATCTTTTATACATTTAATTTTATAACACATTATCAGCACAAAAACTTTTACCTAATTACTATTTTCTTAGAAAAAATTAGTGATCGAAACTCTCTGCACCAAAGTTTTTACCCAATTTCACATTGTGATTTTTTTAATATTACACGTCTCTGCCCAAATTTCTAATTCTGTACTTAATAAGAATATTCCATGTCTTGTACTCAATTTTGAATATCCTGTCTGATGTGTACTTGAATGTTATAACGGAATTATTGCATGTATATCTTGTAACATAATAATTTCTTTCCTCCATTAAAATTTAGTTCAACAGGGTGTGTAAAAAAATTAATCTGTAAGTAAGAGTTGAGATGTATATTCCATTGAATTTCTTTACATCTCATAATGCATGTCAATTGTTAAATGTAATGATTTATAGTAGTTTTAATTGCAGCAGACATTATCTTATGATTATGTGATAGAATTAATGATGTAGAGTATTACATTTGTATAAAAAAAATGGGATTATATAAATTGATTAAATATTATTTTTTGATATTAATATGTATATCTTGTTATTGTCCTATCACAACGTGATTAAATATTTTTTATGTTCTTTTAGAAACTTCAAACTAATCATGTTATTGCTCCTGAAGAAACACAATCCTGTAAATAATTAATATTCTGCTATAAACCATACTCCTAAATAGTTAATGTTTTGAAATAATAGTTTGCTGGTGCTCCAAACAAGTATGGTATTACAATTTCAATATTCCAAAAGAATATTGATTGATTTTTGGATAAAAGCATGAATTATAATTTTTAATATTTTAGAAGAACATTGATATATTGCTCTTGGAGTAGCAAATATATGGTTCCTGGAGAGCTAATGTTTCTAAATAATAATTCATTGTTGTCCCTAAAGTTGCACAACATTATAATTAATATTCCAAAAGAATATTACTTGCTTATAAAAAGTATGAATTATAATTTTTAATATTTCAAAAGAATATTGACATATTGATCTTGAAAAAAGTAACAAATCTGATCCCAAATTAGCACATTATAATTCTTATTAATATTCGAGTTAGATTACTTACTCTCGAAGAGCATAATAATATGAAATCTAATATAAATTGTGTTTTTACTCCTGAAGAGTAAATTCTTACGTAATTTATTACTCTAAACAATAATATGTTATTATTCATAAGGAGTATGATCTTATTGTTACTTTAGAACGAAGTACGATTTAAACAATTGATATTCTAGAAGACTGGTTCAGAATTATTTGAATCAATTAATACAAATCAATATTCTTGAAGAATATTAAATTAATACAAATCAATATTCTTGAAGGATATTGTGTTGCTCTAAAAAAAAAGCACAGTTTTATATTCTTGAAGAATATTATGTGTTATGTTTTAAGAATCATAATTTAGACATTTCAATGTAAACATTGTATTGATCCAGGAGAATTGCAATTTTAAATAAATTGCTTCTAAAGAAGCAATAATTTATTTATATTAATATTCCTAAAGAATATTATTTCAAAGCTTCAAAAGAGTCAATATTATGTGATATGTAGGGATAAATTTACTATTGCTAGTAATTTGTTCTCAACTAAATAAAAGAGAAATCTACAAAGTTTTTTAATAGTGTTTCTTAATTGATACGCTATACTAAACTCCAGTGATCATTTTCATAAATATTGTATTGAATCAGAAGTTCAATAACTCTTATATTTTATTGTTTGACATGTCCAATTATATCATCACTGAATCAATAATAATACGAAATTAAAAATTCAAACTGACATTTAATGAAGAACCAGAAGATTCTTCAACCCAAAGACACTTATATGAAGTTTGTTCTTGAAAATTGATAATTGATCGTTACTGGCTAAAATATGGACTGAATTCTCTATATTTTTAAAAATTAATTAGGGTGATAAAGGGGTCCCATCATCCTCCATGTTGACCATCTATATATTATTTGTATCTAATAAATTTGATGCATATAATAGATGATTGCATGGTATTCACAACCTGAAATTTGCGAAATTATTGTTCAAATTTTAAATTATGAACATAATTTTCAGATTATGCAAACAAGACGGTGTGTCTTGCTAGTGCCAGTGATCTTAAATCTCAACATTTTAATAAGTGTTAGTTGAGATGTCGACAAATGGTTTAACACTATCACTTGTTAAACGCCTCCGATTAATTTAATTGAAAGCAAATGTTTAGAGAAAACTATTACGCATCATACCAATATCATGGTTCTCCATGTTTTAATGGACTTATGATCAAAGCCTAATTTTTCCATCTAATTATTTTGATAGTGCAGTGCATGCAAAATTTATCCTCCACAATGCACTGAAATGGAAAATAAAGAGTAGTTTGAACCCTTATACAATATTTGAAGTCCAAACATGTGATATTTTATAAAGCGGTTTGCTGATTGTCAATTTGATTGGACAATTCTCTCAGCATTAGGAGGAAGGAATTAAGAAGTTGGAAATAATGTACAAGTACACCATTATCTAAATTTTCGCAAAAGATAATTTATTAAATGCATTTACTGAGCAAATAGATCAACAATATCTCACACATCAAATTCAAATGATCCAACTCGAATTAATGTCTTAGAGGACAATTAGTTAATATGATATTTGATGGCATGCCTGAAGCGTGATGATAATCGATTCTAATATAAAAAAATCTCTAAACGAAAATGGAGCAATTACAAAGATGGTCCCATTAAGGAGGCATATACTTTTGATGAGTATTTAGACATTCCAAATTATAAAACATCAAAAGAGGTTTAAATACCAGATATATTGAAAGTTGAGATATCTCAATAAATTATGCCACTATAGAAAATAATATAATTGAAAAAGAAAAAGTTGTCAACAACACTTTTGAACATGATATACTGTATCGTATAACGAGGAATTGAAATAAATGCGTCGAAATATATTGATCAAAGAAATGATTGGCCAAATAAAATGACAAGATCACACCAAAAATTGAATTTACTAGAGAAACCTAAAGTTTCTATACGCGATCCTAGTAAAATTAAACTTATTATAGAAACCTGTAGTTTTTGGATCTATAGTTTGAACACCTAAAGGGCTATACTTATGTGAAATGAAAATGGAAAAAGTAAAGATGTAATATGAAATGTACGTTTCTTTACTTAATGAATTGCGTGTAGACTTGTATAAATAAATAAATTATTATGTGATGGATGTAATCATAAATCTCTATTCTATCAGTTGGGCAATGCATGGAATTTGATATGTATGTAATAAATGTGATTATAATCAACTTATCTTGTATGATTTTAATACTATCTTGGAAAGTTTTATGCTTGAAGCATATAATTCAAGTGCTATTGTCATGAGGGGGAGAATACGCGTTGTAATTTTTTCCCTCAACCAAGATTTTGTCTCATTGAGTTTTCCTGCCTAGGTTTTTAATAAAACAACTTCTGTAGCGTCTTCAAAAGAATAATGTACTATTTTTCCTTCATTATGCAGATATTTTTATAAAGTATTTTATAAAATTATTTTTGAAAATAAAAATAAACTCCTTATTGTTACCCATTAAGAACAATTATACAAAGTTAATTGGATGGAATAATTGTTTTATTAGTGAGCATTCATAAAGATAAGTTACAATCATATGAATAGTTTATTTTCTTAATTTTCTTAATTTATATAATTGTTTTATAAAACTTTTAATTAGAATTATTTTTTATGTGCTTAAAACTCTTTAAATTCCTAGTTAAAAACTCAATTTAACAAGATTAATGATAATATAACTCTCCCATTTCGTTTTTCACTAAAAAGGGAGGTTACAAAAAGAGGAAAATCATACCTCCCCTCAAATCCGAAAACTACTCTTTTTTTTTTTTTTTAAAAGGCTTTATGTTAAGTAATGCTTAAAAGAATAGCAAGGGTGAGAAGGAGAAAGTGCACACTTTGATCAAGAAAAAAGATTTCCAAAAGAAAGAAAAACATAGGAGATGAGTAGATTTCTTAAAGTTTCGGGTACCGTTGGGAAACATTATTCATCGTCCAAATTCATCCATTTCAAACTTTCAAATTAAAGTAGGTAGAGGTGCAAGTGTATATTTTGTTTTCAAAATATGATCTTTCATTAAAAATTTGTATGAATTGGTACCTCCAGGTATGGTGCTTCGGAACTACTATAGTTTGAATGATTATTATTCGACTCTACGTGTTATGATAATGCTATAGAAATCAGATTTTGCTGGAAATCCCTCTACGTGAGACGGTATGAATTTTATATCTATTGATAACGAAATTTCTAATTTGATAACGAAATGCACCAATAATATTTATTGAGTTTCAAACTCATGGGTTAATTCCCCTCTTACAGATTGATTTGATATGCTTGGAGCGTGGATGATGCAACATGCTATGGAGATGCCGGTGACTTAACGTTTTTAATTCGATTATGCAACATTTATATTTTTTCTATTTGATTTCTATGAATATCATATGTAGAATTATTCTAATAATATTTTTATGAATAAGTTATGTCTAAAAGTAGTTATGTGTTATAGAAATTAACTTACAGGCCACATTTACCACAAAAGAAAGTGTCACCGATTTAGGGTATGTTCACTTTCCCATTTTCAAGTCACTATTTTCGATTTTTCAAAATAGTGAAAACGCGTTCTCTTTTCTATTTTCAAAAACGCATTTTTTGAAAACAAGTTTAAAATTTACAAAGAAAATTCAAAACGGCAACGTTTTGGGTGTTTTCAGTTATAACTTGAAGTTTGGGATTCTTTTTTCAAAACAATTTTTAAAAAATGGCAAAAACAACATATTTTCAACAATTTCAAAATGGACACTCAAAACACAAAACTCAAAATGAATTCAAAACTAAAAATACGAAATTGAAACACAAAAAGAACGGTCCCTTAGTGTTGCTGTTTTTTCTAAATTTTCAGCTTCTGCCCTGAAATTCAAAAATTCATAACTCAATCGTCACTTGGAATTTTTCGACAAAATCAGTGGCCTTTGATAGCCTCATAGGTTAGATACTAAATAAACTTGGAATCATGTCAATCCGATATCGGTAGAATTTTGTATGTTCCTTAAAGTAAACTGCACTGGGTAATGCTGCTTTTTTCAGATTCTGAACTTGACTTAAAAAATTCGTAACTCAATCGTTACTTAGAATTTTTGGACAAAACCAATGGCGTTTGATAGCCTTATGGATTAGCTACTGAATACAGTCAAAATTATGTTGATTTGACATCTGTAGAATTTTATATGTCATTTTAAATAAATTACGCTGGGTTACCTTCTAAACCGAGTCGCTGCGGGGTTTTGAAAAATATTCTAATACCGCATATGTTGCCGACGGAAGCTGATTTTTGGAAATAAACTTGGAATCATGTCAATCCGATATCGGTAGAATTTTGTATGTTCCTTAAAGTAAACTGCACTGGGTAATGCTGCTTTTTTCAGATTCTGCACTTGACTTAAAAAATTCGTAACTCAATCGTTACTTAGAATTTTTGGACAAAACCAATGGCGTTTGATAGCTTTATGGATTAGCTACTAAATACAGTCAAAATTATGTTGATTTGACATCTGTAGAATTTTATATGTCATTTTAAATAAACTACGCTGGGTTACCTTCTAAACCGAGTCGCTGCGGGGTTTTGAAAAATATTCTAATACCGCATATGTTGCCGACGGAAGCTGATTTTTGGATATGTCATAATATAAAAAATTTCTTATTTTAATATAAAATTTCCTGAAGTTTCGAGGTCGATAGCTATGCAAGCGAATTTAGTTTTGAAATTACTAGTAAGATAGAAAATAAAATCAGCAACAGTTATTTTTCATTTTCTTCCTAGAATTTCACGTCAATAATGTGACTTTATTTCTAAAACATTATTAGATAATCCCTTAATACGAAATGATGTTATTTAGAATTAAATAATTCTCGAATTAAATTCTTAAGCTTTCCGCTAAAAGTATGGTTAATTATTTTATTAAGTCTACGGTTTATGGGTAAAGTAAAGTTAATCTGGTGACTTTTCGATTCATGCAGGTTGAGGCATTACAGTAAGTATCAGAGCCAAGAGTTTAGTCGATTCTGTAGACTTAGCGTATTTTGTTTTAAAAAAAATTCTTAACTACAAAGTGAGAAATTAAAAATGAGAAAAATGAAATATTTAAGGCACTTCATGGCATCTCGCATCTATCAGTCAACCTCATCCTACAACCCAAGTATGTTTAACTAAGCAAATTTTAAATTCTTGTTATGAAACGGTTATGATTCTATAGTTACGTTTTCCATATTTCGCTACATTTTACATTTTTTCTTTATGTATATCTTGTATGCAAAGATAAAAGTAATTGAGAAAAAAAAAGTGTGCTATTTTAAAAGACATGTATTGAGCTAGAACTGAAAGTTATGGATCGCAAATGGCAAAGGAAAGACAAGATTTTAGAGAAGAAAATCATATTATTCAATAGGAGATAGATATCTAAGCTTACCTAGATTTTGAGGTAGATGAACCTGTAGACCTTGACAATTACATACGAAGCGTGTGCTAGCATTGAAAAAAAAAAATCAATTCTGATCAAGTTGAAGAAAAATTTCCTTTCTTTTTTCTTAAGTATTCTCGTATTGGTAAATAAAGTTAATGGGAGATATTATTTCAAAGGAAATGTCTCGAGCAAACCAGAACAACTTGATAAGGGACCTCCTGCAAGTGGTTCAAGATCTTGGCTGGCTGAATCAAAATCAAGCTCCACCCACACCATCAGCTCCTATTACCCTCCCTGCTCATGCCTCAATAATTGAGTTATTTCGAAGGCATAAGCCCTACCTTGGATGGAGCATCTGGTCCACAGGTAGTTGAGGAATGACTTCGTAAATTGGAACGAATTTTTTGACTCATAGATTGCACTGATGCCCAAAAGGTCCAGTGTGTAGAGTTTATGTTTACCGGTGATGCAAGTTACTAGTGGGATTCGATGTCCCGAACTAGGACCCCAGAGCAACAATTGGCGTTAACTTGGGAACAATTCAAGGAGGAAGTAATAGATAAATATTTTCCTCGGTCTTTAAGAGATTTCAAGGAGAGTGAATTCCTTCAGCTCAAGTAGAGTAATATGTCCCGACTGATTACGAGCGAAAGTTTGATCAACTCTCAAGATTTGCTCCACACCTGGTTGACACGAAAATTAAGAAGACTCAAAGTTTCGAGCAAGGGTTAAACTCAGACATAAGCATGATTCTTATGTCACATCATTTTACATCATACCATGAGATGCTAGAACAAGCTCACGCTATTTGGTATATGAAGGCTAATGTAGAGCAACACAGTCAATTGTTCAGCCAGCAGGATAATGACAAAATAAGAAAGCTAATATTAGACCTAGGCTATAGTAGTTGCAGTAGCGCAGTGCCCTAAGTGTGGTAAACCTCATCGTGGTGAATGCTTGTACGAGAAGAATGTCTGTTTTTGGTGTGGTAAACCAGGACATATTGCTAAGGATTATCCCATATTTACTCAGAAGAAGGATGATAACTGTGATCAGAACAAAAAGGGGAAAGCACAAGTTTTTACAATGACTCAGAAGGATGCAGAGGAAAACTCAAACGTAATAACAGGTATTTTACTGATATCTAATACACCTGTTTATAAACTGTTTGATTCGGAAGCTACTCATTCTTTTGTATCAACGTCTTTCATTTCTAAATCTAGTATTACTTGTGATAAGTCAGAGAATACACTAGAAGTTAGCATCTCCTCAGGCAGAACATTAAATACAAA